>PVHP010000508.1:0-142806 GCA_004024765.1 Zapus hudsonius
TTCTGTACAGACAAACAAACCACACTCAGAGCCAATAGAATAGACCCCCTTCAAATTGGGAAATGATTTTTGCCAGCTACAACTCTGACAGAGGCCTAATTTCAAAAACCTACAGAGAACTCAAAAAAAATTATTAACAAAAACCCAAAATGCCCCCTCACAAAATGGGGTACTGATCTCAACAGAGAATTCAAGGAGGAGAAAACACAAATGGCCTTGACTCATTTAAGAAAGTACTCAGCATCCTTAAGCATCAGGGAAATGCAAATCAATGAGATACCATCTTACCCTTGTCAGAATGGCAATCATTAAGAAAACCAACAACAATCATTGCTGGCGAGGATGCAGGGAAAAAGGAACCCTCATTCACTGCTGGTGGGATTGCAAACTTGTTCAACCACTATGGAAAGCAGTGTGGAGACTTCTAGACAGAATGGTCATAGAACTACCGATGGACCTAGCTATCCCTCTTCTAGGCATCTACCCGCAAGACGCCACATCTCGATGCAGAAAATTTTGTACAATTATATTTATAGCACCTCAATTCATAATAGCCAAGAATTGTAATCAACCCAAATGCCTATCCATGGAGGACTTGACAGCAAAACTGTGGTATATTTTATACGATGGAACTCTACTCAGCTGAAAGGAAAAATGACATATTGAAATTTAGGAAAAAATGGTCTGACTTTGAGCAGATCTTACTAAGCGAACACTCAAAAGAACAGAGAATTGAACGCCGCCATACTCTCCCTCATATGTGGTCCTTAACCAGGATAACTGTTTTCTTTATGCAGACTAGTAGAAAGAAGTAAGAGGTTATGAATAAGGGGTAAGGGAAGGGGGGAGGGGAACGGCTTATGCAGGAAGCCAATCCAAATTAGGTTCAAAAACATAAAATCCTCACGAGCATACTGTAACGTAAAGAGTAAATAATGGGCGTCAACTGGCAACAGGGGTCATGAGTAGCAGGGGAGAATGTCTAAGTATGTGAATAATTGAGCAGTCTGAAAGCCCCGGGTCCGAGTCACTGGTCCCTTCCCTCACTGAGCTGTTGACCAGAGACCCATGAGGATCCAAAAACAAGACAGAATTCTGTCAAGGCTCTTGAACACCATCCCCAGGCCTGAGACAAAATCCTGTTGCTGAAGAAACCGCAGAATGCCATCGATCTTCATCGAGAGTCCCAGCGAGCTCTGGAATGGTAACCAACCCCCAGATGGCAGTTAGTGAAGGGCTGGAGGGCACTGCACAAGCTGCCAGGGGAAGTTAATCGGCGAAACAGACCATTAGCATGAAAAATAGTCTGCGGCCATGAATAGGCTGGATACAGTTCCTACTTGGAGAGAACAGCAAACCAAGAAGGAGCAATTGTGCAGTGAAGGAGCCTGCGCCTGGGTGAGATAATCAACAGCTACTAAATTCGGCCAAATATTCCACTCAGTGAGGGGGAACCCTTGATTGGAAATGACGATTTAGAGCAATATGCACCGGATACCATACTCTTGGGCTTCCAAGGAAAGATGCACTAAGCTAACATCTGACAGGGAAGCTACTAAAATTAGAAACTAGATAATCCAGAATACTGTATATTTGTTAACCTACACTGTTCTCACTCTCCGATGGAGATGGTGTTTGTATTTTTCAGGATATAGCAAGTGAGCTGTGGCCCATATAACCCTACCACCCGACAGCAGGCAAAAAGCTGAGATCATGGCAAGAGTTGAGCCACCACAGTCATATTATGGAGGATCCATATGGAACCCTGCAGAGAAGGTCAGGATGAACAAGGGATCCATAGCCACAGCCATTCAACCAACTCAGGATAAGCCAAATGTGTTTGTGTTTTTCAGGATGCAACGAGAGAGCTGTGGCCCATCTAACCCTACCAACCCATCTTAGGCTGATGGCTGAGATCCTGGCAAGAGAGGAGCCACCACAGTCATATCGTGGAGGATCCATAGGGAACCCAGCAGACAATGACAGATGAACAAGGGACCTATAACCACAGCCATTCAATCAACACAGGATAGGCCAATGAGACAGAAACCAAGGATTTTCGACACAAGGACCCCTAAACTCGCAACATTAAGGCTTCCTTAATACCCACCACGACTCAGGGAACTGAGTGGAAGAGGGGGCGGAAAGATTGTGATAGCTGTGGTGGGGGAGATGATCCAGAGGCATGGCACCCATCAGTAACAACACACTTGGGCCAGGAAGACTAGGCTGAGTACTAGGATATCCGGGATCCCTTGCCACAAGGACTAATACAGACAGCCCATGGTGGAGGATATCCAACTGATCAGGGATGGGGATGGTGGAATTGGGGAATTCGGGATAACAACTCATGGTTTGCCCACTAAATAATGTAACTCATTATGGACAATAAATTTATATTAAAAAAATAAATACAGAGTTAAAACTATGCATTGTATGCACTGAAATGTATTATTATAGCTATGGATTTGATATAGAAGAACATTTCTAACCCACACTAGTCCCTTAGTTGGGTCATGATTTACTAACACCTGAAAAGCAAAGACTCAATGTTCCAGAGGCAAGAAAGGCTGGAGGTCCAGAATTAAGGTATCAGCATAGATAGTTTATGCTGAGTCTGCTGTCTGGACTGCTTACCTGTATCTTTTCACTATATTCTCCCCTAGGTTTGTGTCTATTTATGTGTGGAGAGAAAGGAGAACTTTGGGACTCTCTTCCAATAAGCACATTAACCTCTTTGGATCAGAATCCCCCTCCCCACCTACATAACTGTATTTTTTAAGTATTACTTTAGAGGCCATATCTCAAAATGCAATGACATTGGGGGGGCTTGCTAGCACTTCCATATATAAGTGTTGAAAAAAAACAATTTAGTCTATTACATCTAGTAAAAGTTTTATGTTGTAATATAAAAAATTGAAATAAGAAACACATAGCATAATATTGTCGGTGATAAATTAGTATGTTTTGACAGTTCTACAAATTATATTTCTAACTTCATTCTCTTCTCATAGTTCCAAGACAACATGTCCAATTGTTTATTTTCTCATAAATATACCCTTGTTATTTCCAATACATCCATGCCCTCACATTTTATTCATCTGTCTGTGTGTACCAACTTTTTTCTCCTGTGCTGACTGACTGATCTACATACCTAAAGCAGAATCCTTGGAAGCTGATCTAAACCTTTAGTCTCTCCAAACTCACATGTTGAAAAGTACCAAACTCTGTTGGATTTACCTTAAAAAAACTATTAAAATTTACTTATGCTCTCTCTGGTGGTTTGTATGTAAATGTTCTCCATACACTCATTTGTTTGACTATGTCCTAGTCAGTCACACACCACTGGGATGAATCTCCAAACCAGCCACAATTTGGGGATGAAAGTATTTATTGAAATAACAGATCCAGGGGAAGTTTTAGAATGGTGAAAGAGGCTGGCCCCCTTTCATAGATCGAAGTAGAGAAAAAAAAAATTCAGCACCTTCAGCCAGCTCACTCCAACTAAATTGACAAACAGCAGGACCTCCAGATGTGAGCTCAGACTGCTCTTTTTATATGTATAGCTGGAATTTCACATCAACTTCAGAAATACCTGAGGCTGGAGCCTAGTAGGACAGGCCAAGGTGACACCTCCTCCAGCCAGGCAGCTGGGGAAAAACAAAAACAAAACCAACAACAACAACAACAACAAAAAAACCCTTTTATACACTTTTGAATCTATTGGGGGACATTCAATCAAACTAGCACAAATACTTAATCCCCAGATTGTGGCAAGGTTTTCAGAGTGTGGAACCTTTAGGTCAACATCTTGCTGGAAGAAGTATGTCTGGGTACCTGTTTTGAGAGACTGTTGCTAGACCCCACATGAGATTCACCTTCTCACTGCTTCCTTCCTGCTGAAGTGAAGGTGTGAATCCTCTGTTTGCTCCTGCTTCTACAATGCTTTCCCTGCCATGATGGATAATTCCATAATAAACCCTTCCCTTCTTTAAGCTGCTTCTGATTGGATATTTTGTACCAGCAATGAGAGAGTAATTGACACACTCTCCACTTGTAGATTCTCAATAGAGTCCTCAAATTTACTTGTTTAATATAGTGGACATTAAGACTAAGAAAATTGTATAGTGCACTTAAATTTAAGAAATTACTTTTCTGTGTGGAGATTATTATGAATGTGGAAGAAAAAAGGGAGTGACAAAATAAGAATTAGAAAGGGTAATGAAAGAGGATTTTTATGATTGATGTACATATGTAAATGTATCTCTGAGCCATCTCTCCAGCCCAGGTTCTTGAAACTATATGGATAACAACTTAGAATCTCTTTCCAGTTTCTGTAGGAGATCTCAAGACTGATCTTCTCATATGCCCATCTCTAGCACACAACTGATCAGGGATGGGGAGGGGGGGATTGGGGAATTCGGGATAACAACACATTGTTTGCCCACTAAATAATGTAACTCATTATGGACAATAAATATATTAAAAAAACACTGACTGTGTAGTTCACATTTATGTCTGCTTTTGTGGTTTGAAAGCATTACTTCATTTTTTAAAACCAACTGTTATCTCCTTTACTATGCACCTGTTTATCATACAAAGGTAATAATTGCCAAACTATTGCAACTTTTCCAGTGCTCCCAGATATTACTAATTAGCTATTCTCAGTGTTGCAGGGCAAGTGCACTGTGAATTTATATGGAACAATACAGTTTCATAAATATGAAATTAGACTAAAATTCTCAGAAATTTTGCCTATGGAATTAGAGAAAATGTGACAACAGTCCTTTACAAAGATAGCCAAGGCTTCCTTGGAAAAACTGATGCCTCCTCCTCTGTGAAGATAGTAGGTATTCACAATTAAATTGCATTCTAAAGTACATAATTTCAAGAAATTTAGCTCCCAAGATTTATACATTTCACTAAGCCTCTCTGTTACTTCCCTGTATTAAAAAATGTTTATAGATCATTTTCAGTGTATTCAGAAAAAGGATTCATTTTAGGCACCTGCTTAGAAATTTGTGTTATTATCATTTGAAGTGCTGAAAAGACCATTATAATTTTGAAGATAATTTCATTGATTGATCCTATAGTTATCACATATAAAAGAGAACAAATTTTTGAACACTCTCTCATAATGATATAAGAATACAATGGCATTCAGGTAGTTAATGTCAAGTATATTCTGTATATTTCTATAAGGACTAAAATCACCAGAATCAAAGTCGTTCTGTACTCCCAATTGCCTAAACACACCAAGTAATGAATTTATATGCATTTACATACTTTTCATATTCCTGTAGGAAATGATATAGATATATGTTCTAAATATTTACATAAAGCATATACATTTGCTATTTGCTTCTTTTCGTTTTAAAATATACTTCATTTTTGAAACAGTTTTACACGTAGAGTAAAACTGAATGAGTACAGAGTTCCCAGATTCCTGCCTCCCATCCCATCTCTATTCCTTTCCCTTTGCTACTATCTTAAAACAGTGTGGAGCATTGCAATTGAAATACCATCCTTGATACACTGTTATTGTTTTAAAAAGCCTATAAAGTAGGGTTATAAGTTGGCAAACATATCTTGATATTTAACTACTATTTCATTAACTCGTAGAATAGCTATCCTGCCAGAAGAATTTTCTTGTTTCTTGATTCAGGTGTCCCCCCAAAACTTATATGTTCTGAATGCTTGAGCCCCAGCTGATGAAAATTTTGAATTGGAGCCTTGTTGGAGGTGTGTTGTTGGGGACAAGCTTATGGGTGTTATAGCCAGCTTCCCTTTGCCAGTGTTTGGCACACTCTCTTGTTGCTGTTGTCCACCTGATGCTGGCCGGGAGGTGAAATCCAGCCTCTGCATTTTCCAGGCCATAATGGAGCTTCCCCTCGAGTCTGAAAGCCAAAGTCAACCAATAACTCCCATCAGCTTGTTTTTGGTCTGGTTCCATTTTAAATATTTTATTAATTTATGAGAGAGAGAGAGAGAGAGAGAGAGAGAGAGAGAGAGAGAGAGAGAGAGAGAGAGAATGGGTGCCCCAGAGCCTCCAGCCACTGCAAACTCCAGACGCATGCACAACCTTGTGCATCTGGCTTTACGTGGGTACTAGGAAATCAAACCAGAGTCCTTTGACTTTGCAGGCAACTGCCTTAACCTCTGAGCCATCTCTCCAGCACTATTGAGTTCTATCTGCCAGCAACAAGAAAGCAGGCTGCAACACTAATCTCAATCAGGAAGCTTATAGATATTGACATTTAAGAAGATCATTAATTAGAGATTATTATTTTTATCCTATGAATGATTGTTCATCTCAACTCTCAACTTGACTAGATTGAAAGCCCCTTGGGGATAAATAAAGTACAGCTCTGTGTTTGTCTGTGGGGGTGCTCCTGGGGAGCAGAGAGTGCTAACTAAGAGGAGAAGACAATGAGGTGGTATCATCCCATAGGCTGGGGCCAATTTTGGGAAAGCCAGAGAGTCAGCTAGCAAGGCATTTCCTTTCTCTGTTTCCACAGTGGAACAGTGAAGTGAGAAATTTCAGCCCACCATGATGCTCCTGCTACCGAAGATGCTCTGTCCCTACATGTGCTCAGGTTCAAGAGAGCTAGGAACGAACCCTTCTGAAAATGTGGACTGGAAAGAATAGCTTTCCCCTTCTTTCTCACGGGTATTGGTCTAGAACAGTATTTTCTCTCAATTTCATTTGATAAGATTTTTATTTGTTTAATGATGAATTGATGTTAAATTTGTTCAAGTGATCTTCCCATATCTGTAAGTCATTAACCTGTTGATGTGAAGGATTCTACTCCTTGGGGCTAATTAATATATACATGGACTAAGTCCACTGGTTTATGGCATTTATATACTTTACATATTATTGGATCTAATTTTTAATATTTTATATCATTGTATTGAATGTTCACACAAGGTGTTGATCATTAGTTTTCTTGTTATACCTTCATATTTTGGTTATTAGGGTGATCTGCATTACCTTGTGGGTTCAAAATGAAGTAATTTCTGTCATTAGGAAATTGGTGAAAAATTGATATGATATCTTTAAATATTTGTTAGAAATCGGGAGTAGACTGCCTCCTCTGGAGCTGGAACTTTTTATTTTAGATGTTTACTAACAGTGCTTCTGTCTCTTTAACAGACAAAGATAAATCAAATTGCTGAGTTCTTCTTTTGTGAGTTTTGTTTAACTTTATCTTCCAAACAATTGGACCATTTTGTTCAGATTATCAAATGTAGGGACATAGCATTATTCATATTTTAGTCTTTTAATGCCCATATATCAGGATGATACATCATCTTTCATTTCTGATATTAATAAACATCTTCTCTTTTTCTTTGAATACTTACCTTGAAATTTATCAATTTTAAAGATGAAAATGAACAAATAAATGAAAACAGAAACATTTTTATTTTGATTATTGATTTCTAGTTTTCAATGACATTGAATCAAATTTTTCCCACTGCTTAACAGGTAACAAATTTCTTTTTCTATATTTCTAGAAGGAAAGTTTTCCAATTAGTTTAGAATTTGCTTTTTAAAATAAACACTATTAAATATTATTTATACATTTATTCATTTGCAATGAGAGAATATATATATATATGGAGAGAGAGAGAGAGAGAGAGAGAGAGAGAGAGAGAGAGAGAGAGAGAGAGAGAGAAAGGAGAGGGCGAGGGAGAGAATGGGCATGCCAGGGACCTATATCCACTGCAAAGAAACTCCAGATGCATGCAACACTTTCTGCATCTGGTTTTATGTGAGTATTGGGGAATCAAATCCGGGTCATTAGGCTTTGCTGGCAATTACCTTAACCCCTGAGCCTTGCTTCTTTTTATTCCAAAAATGAACTCAAATTTTGAAATTTCCTTCTAATCAGTAATTGTACATATGTGGATAAATTATCTTTTAATTTTTAAATTAACTGAAATAAAAACAATACACAAAGAAAAAAACTGGCTTGTTCTTATACAATTCATAACCCACTGTCCCATGGACAGGTCCAACAATCCCACTGAGGAGGACCCCCAGTGTGTTGGGGTCAGGAAGGAGGGAAATGGAGGTATCATCACAAGACTAATTCATACAACATATCTAATTATTAATAATAAGTAAATTAAAATTAAAAAATAACTGAAAAATATTAAAAATTTCTCTTGAGCCTTCTCCTTGACCTCTTTGTTATTTAGAAGTATGCTATTTAATCTTTTAAAATATTACATTTTCCCAGTTTTCATTCTATTGTTAATATCCTTTACAATTTTGGTCTAAGAGTATACATTTTATGATTTCTGCTGTACTAATTTTTGATACAGTGTTCGCTGTTACACAGACTGGCTTCTACCCTGGAGATTGTTCTCTGAGAATTTGCTAGTGATGTAGTGTATTTTCTCAGGCTCAGTTAGATCCAACTAACTAATGTTGTTTCCTTCAACTAGGTTTGCTTTGATGCCTATTCTATATTCCATAATATTTCACTTTTTTTTTGTGTGTGGTGGGTGTGTAGTATGTGCTTTGTGTGTTATATGAATGTGTGCATGTAGGTAGGTGTGCCCCAGATGCACATGCAGAAGCCAGAGTGAGGTTAGGTGACCTCTATCACTCATTTTTTTCATTGCATATGGCTTTATTAAAATTCATCATGTACATCAGTTCATGTAACCCCACATGGAGGGGAAGTGTTTTGTTATTACCAAAAAGAAACATTATTTATGGTCACTGCTCTAACCTCCAGCATTAACTGCCACTGATTTTTTTCCTTTTTTATTTTTATTTTTTTATTATCCATAATTAGATACACTTAATAAGGGAATAATGTGTTGATGTCTCCAATTCCCCTATTTCCCTCTTCCCTGTCCCCAGTCAGTTAGATTTTCTCCTCTGTGGGCAGTCTGGATCTATCACTCTTTTACCTCACTTCCCTGACAGTCTCTCACTGAACCTGGAGCTCCCTGTGACTTCTTGTTGCTCTCAGGCTCACTGACCAGGAAGCATAGAAACCCTCTTGTCTCCATCCAGTGAGTACTGGGGTTATGGCCATTTATAGACATGCCCAGCACTTCTTTCCCTGTGGGTGCTGGAGGTTGGGCACAAGCTCTTCTCCAGCTGAGTCGTTTCTCAGTGCTCTGATTTGTAACATTTCAACATCAGTAGCTGTTCTTACTTCTCTGTCCCTCCAGCTTCTAGAAATCGCTAATGCACATCCTGTCTCTGCATTTCTAGTCAATGGAGAATAAAAGTGGAGATAGTGAATGTCATTTTGTTATTTCTAAACTCAGGGAAGAACTTTTCTTTTCTACCAATGACCACGTTAGCTGTTCATGTTATAGATGCCTTTTTCAAAAAGATTTGTTTTCTAAGATTCATGGTTACCATAAAAGTGTGTTGGATTGTGCCAAGTACTTTCATCCTCACCTATTGAGGCAATAAGGTAATTTCTATTTTTATTCTATTAATGTATTTTGTTACATTAATTGGTTTTTGGATATGAAACCCTGAGATAATCTCTCTTGGTCAACATTTCCAATCTTTTTATTTTTATTTTTTATACATCACTGCTCCAGTGCCCTCATGCCAGTATACTCACATCTTGTACTCTTATTCATAAGGTTACAGATCCACAACTTCCTTTATTACCATGTCTATCATCTAGTTTTCTTATAAGTATAAACATTTAGCAATATAGTCATAGGATTTTCTTTAGTAGTCCTTTATAAATGATTAATTCAACCTCAATATTGTTATAGAAGAATTTACTTTTTATGTTTTTCTTAACTTTTTGAGTAAGTTTGTATCTTTCTAGGAAATTGTCCATTCCATCTATGATATATATATATATATAGTATATATTTATTCATCTTATTTCTATAAGTTTCATAGCGTTTCACCCTGTATATTTCCTCATAATAATTTAACTTCTTTCTTTTCTCTTCATTAGTTTTGCAAAACTTTTCACCTATTCAGGGAATCAATTTCCTGTCAGACTGTTTCTCTAGTCTGTTATACTCTATTGTCAATGCCTGTTATAATTTGCATTAATTCCTTCTGCTCACTTTGGCTTTAGTTTAACATTAGTTTTCTATTATCTAGAGATGGGTGGTTAGGGAGTGATGTGAGATCTTCTTTTGTATGGACGTATGTAGGTGTAATTTTGCCCCTGTGCACTTGCTATGATGTGCATCTGGTATGTTTCCTAAGGGAGACATGTTTATAGCATGTGGTGCTTCTGGGAGGGGAGAGGAATCTTAGGCATTCGGGCCTTGCTGGAGAAGGTTAGGTCACTGAAACATGGTTTTAGAAGGGATGATTGGAAGCCTTAACCTCTTCCTTTTTATCATTTCCCTATTCTGGAAATACGGGTGAACAATTTGCTCTCCATGTGGCCATCACCACAGTGAACTACCTTACCAACATCCTAAATCCAACAAGTCCAAGCCACCACCGACCAACCCCTCTAGCATCTAGACAGATTTTCCTCTTTAAGTTGCTTGTCTTCGTTTGCCATAGTGACAGAAATTTGATTAATGTAACGCTGCTTAAAAAGTGTAAGTTTTTTTAAATCTTTTAGTCAAACTCAAATTTCTTCCTGAAGCACTTGTTTTCACTAAATTTGCTCACTTTAATTGCCTAATTTCTGTGAACTTGGGAATTTCCATAGCTTATTTTATTGATGTATAATTTGATTTTATTGTGATTTTATAGCATAGTTTATATTATAAATTATCAAAAAGAAAATTGAGATTACCTAAAAACAATAAAAATTAGACTGGAAATTTTTGTTTTAATCAGAACAAATACCGTAGCGCTATTCACTAGAGTCCATGATGGTAGCCATGATGGTTCATGTTATATGTTAACTTTGCTCAGCTATAGAGTTCCTAGTGATTTGATCAGATACTATTCTACATGTTTTCCCATGAGATTAGTGTCTGAATTGGTAGAGTTAAACAGATTACCTCTAACCCTTGTGAATGAACACCATCTAATCTGGAGAGATAAATAGAGCAGAAAGACTAACTCTTACTAATGCATGTGAGAGAAGTCATGCATTTTGGTCTTTTATTTGTTATACTATATTTCTGGGACAGAATACAGTAAGTGTGTGTAAACCTATGGCATCTTCAGTTGACAAAGTAATTTTTAAAATATATTCCATACTCTTCATTTATATTTTTTAAATCTTTAGTACTGAGTGCATTTAAAAAGAATTGATATTGAAAGTCTTACTAAAAAAAAAAGTCTTACTAGACTAAAATTATGATCTGGGTTAAAATATCAAGAAAAATACAGAACTGTGAAAAACCTAAGGGCCTGTCACAGGTCTCCACTTTCTGCAGGTTCCATCTCTTCCCAACAGTGCTACATTCAGTATCAAGCCTTTACCACATAACCTTTGGGGGGGCCTTCAAAAACAAGATAGTAAATCCTACTTTAAACTCTGTCTTTTAAAAACCATTTTCTCACCATTATTTGTGCCAAGATAGTATCCCAAAACTGTTTTGTGGGAACTTTGATCTTAATCTTTCAGAGAGCTGGAAATTTGCTAAGTGCATTGTAGAGATGAAAGTTAAATATGTAGCTAGTATAAAGAAAAAGAAAGTGAAAAGACTGGATACATTTTCAAAAGCAAGTCATCTACCAATAAGCATTTAATATGAGAACAAAATCAGATCTGTATTTTCCACAGGGGTGCTCACTATTCATCGATAAGTGACCCAGCTTCTACACGGACAATTTCAACACTAGCTACTCTATGTCAAAGCATCATAAAGAAAAGCATTTTGTAAGCTGAGCCAAATGTAAATGACTGTTGTCAATACTCCTAATTTAAAGTTAACAAGTGTGCTTATGTAAAGACAACCACAAAATGCTACAAAGAACATGTTATTCTTTATGAAATCATGATTTTTAAAGCAGAAATATCAGCTTAAATCCTCCAAAAATGTCTGTGAAGCTGCCAGATAGCTGTTTCTTTGCCTCTGCCAACATATTTTCCCCAAAACGAGGTGTCCGCATGTTCAGCCAATCAAATAAACTGTCTGGCTGAACATCCTAAGGTGCTTTAAAATTCAGTAAATAGTACTAATCACTTCCATTTCAGTATTGATATTAAAGGCCCTATTCATGCCAAGAAAGAGTGGAATGCAGCTGTTCTGAGCTCTCCCTTAGAATTTCTATGTGGGAGTTTGCCTGCATAATGAGAACTATGCCTGTGTGTTGTGTTCATCTGTATGTAGGAGCTTTGGAGCAGGTCTGCACAAAGACATGATAGTGATACGGGAACTTAGAGGAACACCCCTCCTTTGGCTCTGAGTGGCATGTAGGAGAGGCGAGGTGGATGGTTCCCATTTCTGTCAGAGCATCAAATGTGTTGGAATATTTCCTGAATATGTAATTTTCTGTTGTGTTAAAGAACCATTGCAAAAATTTCAATATATTCTTGAATTAACACTAAGCTTAAACCTATGATACAATCAAGACATGTTAGAGAAGCATAACACATTATTACTGATAGCTCTATATTCCTCTCAATCCACTAGAATAGCAGTAAAAATCACACCACGATTTTTGTACTGCTCAATGATCCAAGATTTTATTACTGAAGCACTCCAATGCTATTTATAACTGTCATATAATTTGGAAGATGTATACAGTTGTGTTGGGGTATTTTTTTATTAAAATGGCATAATTTACCACAAAATACTATCTGCCAAAATATACATTACTATTTTTTATACTTTGCTTACTTACAGTAAAGAATTACTCATTTAAAATTTTATTTGAAAATATTGGACCACATTTTAATTTAATTTTGCTAAAACAAATATTAAATAACAGAATGAATGAAAATTCTTTCCCATTTATTCTTCCCTTTTTAACACCTCCTTAAAGTGAAGCAGGACCATGGTCAATATATTCACTAGAATTCTTCTTTGTGTAAAAGCCCATGATATTTTGAATTTTAAATTTGTGCCCAAGACCCAGGTATTTAATGGTCTAGCAGCCATGATGATAAAAATGGAAGGTGGTAGACATTTTAAGGGGTGGAAGAAATTTTGCTCATTAAGGAGATACCTTCAAGAATGTTCCCAAAAAGAATTAAGGATTTATTAAAATTATTAATTGTCTCCAGGCTTCTGGCTGGAGGAAGTGCCACTTTGGCCTAGCCTCCTGGGGACTGACTCTCTCTAATTTGGATATAAAATACTAAGGATAGATATGCAAAAGAAGAGCCTGAACCCTGGTCTGGAGTTCTGCATTTTGTGAATCACAGTATGTTACAGTGTGCTTGCTTGGTGCTGGTGGTGGGTCTCTGTCACTCTCTCTGCTTGCTTCTGTGAAAGGGGACCAGCCTTTCCTTAACTTCTTCCCCTGGATCTGTTCAATAAATATTTTCCTACCCAAATTGTGCCTGGTTTGGAGATTCATCCCAGTGGCGTGTGGCTGACTACGAGAGACTCCTAGTTCTCCTTTTCTTTGTGTATCTGGCTCTGATATTAATGCCTTTTCTCTACCACTCACTGCCACCATGATGTGCTAGCTCTTCATAGGTCCCAAAGTGAAGTGTCAAACAACCACTCACAGGCGTCTCCAACAGTAGGAGTCAAAATGAGTCTCTCCTCTTTTAAAATTCATTGCCTCAGATATTTTGTCATAACAACCGAAAGCTGAGAAACACAAAACCTAATTCTTTCCTTTGCCTTGGAGGGAAAAATATTCTGAAATTTAATTTGACAAAACTTTCATTAGATGACTGATTTGATGATTGACATATTCGATGAATTGAGGAGGAAGTGGGACAGAAAGCATATTTCACCTTTCTTTCAACACTCTGCACTTGAACCTGAAGTACTTCACTTTTCTCTGCCTTCCTGTGTCTCCTCACTTGCTCTGCCCTACCACTGATATCAAGGTATATATAGGAACACCCTTTTCTTGCTATATAATTATAATACTAGTGCAAATTGTATATTGTACTTTTAATACTCTAGTCTTCAATCATCCAGCATGGTGAGTCTACATTTTGTTTAAAAATTTAAACAAAAAGCAGGGCATGGTGGCACACACCTTTAATCCCAGCCCTCAGGAGGCAGAGGTAGGAGGATCACCATGAGTTCAAGGCCACCCTGAGACTACAGAGTGAATTCCAGGTCAGCCTGGACTAGAGTGAGACCCTACCTTGAAAAACAAACAAACAAACAAACAAACAAACAAACAAACAAAAAAACAAACAAACAAAAAATAAACAAAATCCTCAAACTCTTATTCCATGCTGTGGAGAAATTCCAACAACGTATTTCTAAGTATTCTTTGAAGGTGATATTTGTTCTGACCTCAACTATTACTCTTAAAGTTTCCATCTCAGTCAGTCAGCCACCCGTCTTGCAGCTTCCCTTCTGGTTATTGATACTGCCCCAGCCTCTTACTTAGGATGATGCGCTTCTTTTTCAGTTTTTCTTTTTCATTTCCAAAAACATCACTGATACAAACTAATGTGCAACAGGTTCTAGGACTGGTGTGAAAACAGTCAAGGCTTATTCAGAATAAAAGAGGAAACCAGGGATGGGTGATGGCTCAGTGTGATGCATGGCAAGCATGAGGGCCTCAGTTCCTATCGCCACCACCCAAGTAAAATCCAGGTGTCATAACAAGTGCATAAAATCCCAGCACTGGGGAAGGGCAGATAGGCAGATATGCGAGGGTTGCTAGCTAGTTTGGCTAGCCCAATCAGTGAGCTCTAGACTCACTGAAAAACTCTGTCTTGAAAAGCTGACTTAGAGAGTAGACTGAGAAAGACGGTACACATTTTCTACTGACCCTGACATACACACACACAAACACACACAAAGAAGGATCACACACACGTGAAAATCCATACCTCATATATATACATACATGGAAACCAAGGAAATCATTTCCAGCTAAGTATTTTATATCCTCTTTTTACCCAATAATTTGTTTTCTGAAGTAAACTTTAAAACTCCTAGAACTCAAACATTCTGTGTAACTGAGGCATCTCTGTCTTCCTTGACAATTTCTTGCCCTTTAGACTTCAGAAACCTGGGGGTGGGTAGGAAGATGAGGGATTGGAGGGAAGAAAATCTGAAAAGCATCAGAATGAACGATACCCAAAACTCTTTCTTCTTGTATTTCCTTCACCAAAGTAGTTATTCAAGTCTATAAACCAAGATTTCCTTAACAACTTTAACTAAAAGTCCCTTCAGGTTTTTTGGCAGAAGAGAATCAGTTGTGTTCTAAGTAGCCATGGCTTTCGTAACACAAAGAACCAAGAGTTTTCCGAAGTTATATTTTATTTTTGTGGTACTGGGGATTGAGCCCAGGGTCTTATGTGTAATAAGCAAATGCTCTACCACTGACATGAGCTATAACCCAGTCCTGATTTTACTTTTTAAAATTTTTGAGACAGTGTCTTACTACATAACCCAGAAAGGACTTGAGCTTGTGATCCTCATACCTCAGACTCACTAGTAGCTTGGAAAACAGGGCAATGTCACCTGGCCTGGTTTGAAATTATATTTTTGTTTTAAAATGCTACAATAAGATTCCTAGACTGTGTGAGAATCAAAATATGTGTGATGCCATTAATACTTTACATGGAAGGAAAGCAATTTAAAAAAAAAAGTATTTTTTTCTGTCTTTTACAGATACAATAAATAACTTTTGTTTGCCATCAGGTCCCCCCCCTCCCCGCAAGGACATTTTAATTGTTTTGAGTTTAACTTTTGTAAGCATGAGGACTCCTCTTTTGTATCAAAACTTTGGTGTACCTTCTCATGAAAGCGCATGTGTTTCCAGAATTATATAAAACCTACAGGATTCTATGCATAGGTTGATGTTGTTAATATCAAAGTGTCTCCATACTAATGTATGTGGATGTGCACAGTTCATTCACCTGCAGACAAGGCATGGTTCCAGTCAGACTTGCAGCGGTCTTGGGATGATGCAGCCGCTATCTGAGGTTCACAGACTTGGTGTGCTGGCCCTGATTGCATGCATCCATTTGGCTTCACTTTATTTCCTCAACAAGCTATCTGAAGACAGATTCCGTGATAAGTGAACCTAAGCCAATGTGTGGGGTTCCTCGATACTTTCCTTGCATCCTTGGATACCAGGAAATATGAATATTTTGATATTTATTATTAACCAAGAATTAAATCTCAAAAGGCTGATGGAATAGTTCTAATTGGCACAAACCCTATAATATAGCTTGAATCTTGGCTATAGGGAAGACATATGCATTCAACACTTCATATTTTTATGGAAAATTGCCTTGAGCAGGCTGTCAACTTCCTAGACAGAAGATGTCATGGCTTTTCAAACTTTAGTCAGCTCAGCAGAGCCCAGGTAGACAAAACATTAAAGGAAGCTTTTAATAATGCATTGCTGCCAAATGGAACTCTCTTGTCTTAAAATATAGACACTTTTTAGAGCAAATGAGCTAAGTAGTAATAATTACCTTATTCACCAACATATGGACAAATTAATGAGTTACTATATATGTTATATGGGCTATGTAATTTCATACATATATATATGTATATATATATATATATATATATATATATATATATATATATATATATAAAACGATAGAAAATATCCCTTAGGATGATTAAATGCACATATAAATATTTTAAATGCATAGAAAAAGTACATTAATGCAACATCTTTGTTTCTATAAATAATATAGATATATATTATATATTATATATATTATAATAATATACATATTATTCAGTAAGCTCTTCTAAATAAATCAGTGTAATTTTTTGCTATAGTATACATTTTCTAGACATTGTAATCTTAATTTTAGCTTTTCTTCTACTTTGGGGTTTTAGAAATAATTAACTGGAAAAATCCCAAGGGGTTTATGTACTTGCTAGTTTAGAGTGAGTGAAGATCAATCATAACGTGACACACACAAAGCTGTCCCATTGGCAGAATATGGCAGAATTGAGCTTCCACTCCTTATAAGCACTTGAACAACGCTTTAAAGAATACATCTGAGATTTATAAAAGTATAGATATTATCATTTAAACATTTAGTTTGGCAATTATAGCTATTTGCTTCATGTAAGTGGATTTTACGATCATATGTTCTACGCTCTTCTTGACATCACAAATCCTTCTGAGCACCAATCTTTGATCTATAAAAATGACACACATGTGAAGGTAGAACAGAGAAAAACTAGGGCATTTTAGAAGAATTGTAATCTTCTAAATGTCTCTTTTTGTTAAAGCACCTATAAATGTTTTAAAAAGCAAATGTTTTAGAAACCCTTTGTAAGGGTTGCTGGGTATCTATGTGTTCTTCATGTCTTAGTTCTAAAAGAAAAGCAAAAAAAAATCAATGATGTATAAAAATAACTTGAAAAAGATTCAAGAGAAAATTGGCTCAAATTTAGCATTTTCAAACTTCTCCCAAAGAAAGAAAACCAAGTCTGCACAGTTTTGTGTAAAAATAAATGAAAGGAACATCAATTCAAGTAATGCATTTTGGTCCCAATCTTCAAACACTAAAAATAAATTTGATATTGTGTTTATGTCCTGGAAAATATTTCTTATTCTCAAGCTAAAATCTCTGTAAGAAGTATAGACATTCCTCTAAAGGATTATCTATACCTGGCCTGCTGGGGACATAGTGACAACCCTATGGACCAACCAAAGGAATATTTCAATATTTAGATGAATACTTAGAAATCATGAAACAGCATTATTCGCCCAACTTAAAAGTCAAATTTTAATAACTCAACACTGAACACAGCTTGCTTATGTTAGAGTATAACTTACTAAATATCACAGATATGGGAGTTATAACTTTCTGTCCTGTCCCAGAGAAAGTACATCATTAGTGAGTGACATCCTATGTGTAGTGGTAGATATTGAAAAGTGAAATACTTGTTATGAGCAATGTCTTCAATACAGTCGGAGGAGATTAAAAGATTTTAAAAACCACAAAGATGGATCTATCTTTAATAATGGTGGATTCGAGGGATAGTAAAGACAAAAATATAAGGCAAAAAAGAATGACCACAAAGAGAGGGTGGCAGAGAGCAGGGTGAATGTACTAGGTGTACATTCAAAGGATGGTCTCTGAGAGCCCAGACCACATTAGCCATCACATTCAGTACTGGTGTGTGCCATAAAAAATAGTATACTTTCTGCCTTCAAGATGCCAGGAGGTCAGTTAAGGCTAACATCCACACATGTTGTTTTGATGCAATAAAATCAAATGCTATGAGGTAGTACGAACACAAGGAAGAGAAAAGCTGGAGAATGTCACTCATCTCAGCATCAAGCTTCAAGAGAGGATTCTAGCAAAGTCACATACGGTCCCTTCTTTTGTTCCTATATATGTCTTTCCCTTTTAGCTGTTTCTAAAGCAAAGGAAGGAAGGGAAGCAGAGAGATGAATTTATTCTCACAGTAAGTTGTAGAATAGTCTGTCAGCACATAAATAGGAAATTTCTTTTTGTGATACAACCAACTTCTCCCAAGAAAAAGACATTTTTATTTACTTCCTGGATTAATGTTAGGGGAAAAAAGTAGGCCAATTCTTTCAAAATAAGAAAAATATAGGTAAGAAGAAATACAGTTTGTCATGAGAGGTAGAAATAGTTCTTTTTTATAGTTTCTTCTGCGTTGTATCTTGGCACTTTATATATGACGCCTCATTTAAACATCATAACAGAGACCTTTCCTAAACAGTGTGAGTTGGTCAAGGGCTCCCGTTCAGTAGCAAGAAGGCTGGGAGACTCCTCTTTTCTGAAAGTTTGGACAGATGACTGAGAGGGTGGACAAACAAGTACTAAATGAGGCTAGATGTCAAGCAAGGTTCCCATGCCATCTCTCAGGGCTGTCAAGAATTAAACTGCTCACTCCTCAGCTCAAGTGCCCTGCTTTGAGGAGTTTCAAATCACTTTTTTCTGTGCATAAGTTTCTACTTCTTAGATGTTTCATATGCTCTTATTTCAAACTGACTTTCCTTAGAGAGAAGCCAAGGACAGTCTTGCAAGCCTGGCTGTTTGGAAGCAGAGATTTCATTTCCCTTCCTGTCCTTCAATGTCTGTCTTCAGCCAATTGAAACTAAAGGCTCCTGCATAGGCTCCTGCATATCCTGCATAGGCTCTTGCATAGGCTCCTACATTGGCTCCTGCATATCCTACATAGGTTCCTGCATATCCTGCATATGCTCCTACACATTCTATATAGGCTCCTGCATAGGCTCCTGCATATCCTGCATAGGCTCCTACATAGGCAATGAGGTGCACTTCCTATTGTAAATTCTAGAATCAGTTTTTCCTAGTACCGACAAAGTAAAAGTTGACCACTATTAGAGGATAATTACTGCTGTGTCTTCCCACTGCACCAGTACACTTTTCCTGTTTTAAGAAATATGCACTCTGCAGAGTTAGTAACACTGAGAGTGTGAGAGCCCTCTTCCCCATAAAATTGCCCCTTGTGATTTTAGCGTGTGTTGGTTATACTATCCTATTTTATATGTCGCAAATGCATTCCTTTAATCCTTTCATTCCTTCTGCATTTATTTATTATTTACAATTA
This sequence comes from Zapus hudsonius, assembly GCA_004024765.1. Taxonomy (NCBI): domain Eukaryota; kingdom Metazoa; phylum Chordata; class Mammalia; order Rodentia; family Dipodidae; genus Zapus; species Zapus hudsonius. The sequence goes on from PVHP010000508.1 coordinate 19,600, forward strand.
TCTGTATGGAAAAGACATATTCCCCCTCACACTATCTAAATACATATGATTGTCACTGGGAACACATGACCTCATTTAGATTTACTAGGTTCTGTATATCACTATCATTATTATTAATCCCCACATTGTTCTGAATTTGGCCACTAGGATTTCCAACAAACCATTTCCTATATCCTTCTATCATATTCATATTAATCATTGGCTATTATCTCATTGTTTTTACTTTATATATGCTTTGTTCCAGCCCTTTGCTTTGTTGTGAACTATTACTTTAAGAAAATCTAGGGTTGGAGAGATGGCTTGGTGGTTAAGGCACTTGCCTCCAGTGCCTAAGGCCCCAGATTCAATTCCTCAGTACCCACATAAGTCAGACCCACAAGGTGGTGGCCCTGGTGCACTCTCTCTCTCTCTCTCTCTCTCTCTCTCTCTCTCTCTCTCTCTCTGCTTAATAAATAAAATAGATAATAAAATAAAAAAAAGAAAATCTAAAATCTTTATTGTTGTGAATTTTGTTATTGCTTTCTTAGTATAATTATCTTTGGACTTTTATAAACTTCTACATGACTATTTTTCAGTCTGTTCCTCTTTAATATTTTGTGTATACATTTTACTTCACTATTAATGAATAAATCTGGTGTAGGGTAACTTTTTTGTTTTGCTTTGTTTTGTTTTTGTTTTTTTCAAGGTATGGTCTCACTGTAGCCCAGGCTGACCTGGTATTCATTAATTTACTAGGTAGTCTCAGGCTGGCCTTGAACTCACAGTGATCCTCCTTCCTCAGCCTCCTTAGTGCTGGGATTAAAGATGTGTGCAGCCAGGCCTGGCCATGGTTATGTTTTTAATGCTATTATTATTAATTTTCAGAATTAATGTTATATTTGCTCCATGTAAAAAAAATTCAAAGCCTCTATTCTTGTTCCCTTAGTGAACTGAGGTTATCTTTTTAGTGATGGGTTGCTAGAAATCCTTGTGAAACATCCCAACCTAGTATTTTGATTTTTTTAAATGTATTTATTTATTGTGAGGTTCCTATTTCTTTAATATTTTTCCAAAAAGATTTTTTAAATTAATTTATTTTTTTAAATATATATTTATTGTCCATAATGAGTTACATTATTTAGTGGGCAAACAATGCATTTTTATCCCGAATTCCCCAATTCCCCCCCTCCCCATCCCTGATCAGTTGGCTATCCTCCTCCGTGGGCTCTCTGTATTAGTCCTTGTGACAAGGGATCCTTTAATATTTTAAAAATTAATTTTACTATATTTTCTATGAATATTGTTGTTTGCCTTATCTGTACTACGGTCAGTATTAGTACACTAAGTTTTCTTCAAAAAATTCTCATGTTTCTTCTTATCAAATTTATTTACAATATAACATCCAAAGCAAATCTATATCAAATATTAATTGCTGCTTCAATGATTAGTTCTAATTTTGTTGTCTTGTGTTTTCGTGTGTATACCATAGTTATGATTATAGCAATTGATTTGGTTATTTGATCATTTTTAAAGTAACACTGTAATTTATGTATTAATGAATACACTAAGTAATGTCCTCTGAAATAATTTTATTTACCCAAAAGTTTATAATCTACAATTTGAAAAAAAATCACTCCAAGATATATTCATGTGTTTAAAAAGGTAGAAAACTAATAAATTCCTGAAATAGTTTTTACAAACAATATTTTTGGAGAATGTAACCCCAGTTCTTTCATGGGTCCTACTCACCAATGAGCATTCTATTTTTTAATGCAATCAATAGAAAATATGTAATTATTCAATCCTTTTAAAAACTGATTATTTATTGAAATTGGCCTTGTATCCATCACCTATTTTTTTCAGATATGTGGTTTCTTTCTCTTTCTCTGGCTGAATGATCTATAAGCATTTCCTGGCAGATCTGGGGAATAAAAACAAATGTGGATCTACTTGTGCTGTGTGTGCAATACTGGTCTTCAACTACACTAGAAATTTTGCTTCTGTTCACTTAATCTAAATGCCTTTTTTTCCCAGAAGCGTTTTTACTAAATCTCAGCTATCAACAGAACAAAATAGTCATTAAAAGTGACTTTTAATAATGATAAAGATGAAGGTAAATACACCGTAGATCTTTTGTAATCATAGCTAGCAGAAGAAACCAAAACATAGAAAGTACTCTCTCTCTCTCTCTCTCTCTCTCTCTCTCTCTCTCTCTCTATATATATATATATATATATATATATATATATATATATATATATATATATATATATATGTGTGTGTGTGTGTATACATATATACCTCTTTTACACTCTCTCAAATAAGTAAATAAAAGATTTTTTAAAATGTAGAAAGCATGCAGTCAATTGGCATTTGTATGACCAATCTCTGGTAATACTAAGTACTTAATAAATCTCTGTGGTAGCCTTCTAAAAGAGAAAGACAAAGTTGTAGAAAAAATCCAGAGAAAGAGAAAAAAAGAGAGGGGGAAGAGAACAAGGAAGGAGAGAGAGAAAGGAAGATCCACAGCAACAATTGCTCATTATCCAGCAATCAACAATGCAGAACCAAAGCAACCTTGCTTGATTGGTTACAGAAGTGAGCACCTTTCCTTCTTCATGATGGGGTACAGAAGTGAGCACCTTTCCCTGATTGATGGGGTATGGACATGAGCACCTATCCCTATTTGGTGGATATATGGAAGTGAACAATTTTTTGTGCCTTCTTACAAATCATTACTTAGGCTTATTTCTTACAAAGTCATTCTTTGCTAAAGGAACATAAACTTTTTCATTTTTAATTATTTTCTTACCTATTTTTCTACCTCTTAGATAACTTGCAAGAAGTAAAGACTATGATCATGAATGGGAAATTAAATTCATGGGAAAATGAGCATTTTTCCTTTTATGTTTTTAAAATTATTATCTGTTATTAAGAATTCTTCTGAAGAGAATGACTCTGATTTGATTTGGCTAGGCTTAAACCTTATGAAGTGAATTGGTATTTTATGTTCCCACGTCTACAGGTGATTTCCATTCTGCTATGGCACTAATGCATATTTGTAATGTGGAATAACCTTGGGTGAGATTATACCCAATTTATTTTAAAGTTTTAATTTTATTTTCTTTTGCTTTTCTGCTTATACTTGATTTGTGATGCTATTATTATAATTATATAAAATCATAATCAACATGGTTATTTAGCTGTGATGCTTCCAAAAGACTTGCCTAATGGAGCACAGAAAAATGGAATCATTTTATTCAATATAAATAATACTCTTAAAGACAACTACCTTATTGAGACCCAGATTTAATTTCATGTTTTAATAAGGATATCAGATTATGATGAATTTACTTGGAATAAACATGAACTCATTGTTTGCCCACTAAATATTGTAACTCATTATGGACAATAAAAAAGATATTCCCTTTATTACAAATTGATTTTTATGATATACATTTCCATGATTATCTATATTTCCTTTGAGATATGTTTTTTCTTCTGTGCCAAAATTTATTAGCAAAACAGATCAGTAAATTTTATATAATTGGCCTCTTATACTAGCATGGATTAGTGGCTAAGATAAAACATTGTTTCTTAAATAATCATATAGAAAACAAATTTTGCAAAAACTACATGTTAATTTGTTAATTTACATAAAGTGATATCTGCAGTAAGGATGGAGAAAATGATAAAAACCACAGAGAGAACACTTAAAGGTAAAATTATTCTTTAGTTCTTCCCAAAGAAGTTAAAATCTTATAATTTATTATATTTAGTTATCATTTATAAAAGCATCACATGAAATTTACAACCTAAAGAACATATAAATTATAAATGTATTAAATGTATAAAAGCATGTGTCTTTATATATATATATATATATATATATATATATATATATATATATATATATGAGTGTTGCCAGATAGACATAGGGTTCAATAACAATATGTTACTTTGTTCAATTACATGTGTCTTTTCTGCCATTATACAATACCTAACACTATACAATACTGAGATGAAAGTGTTAATGGGTTGAAATGGTCCAATTCTCTGTATTTGCACTACTTCAGGGGTTCAGAATGTGAGAGTGCCATGTGTGAACCCTGCACTTCTAAGGCAGAGAAAGAGCCAAAGAAGTGCTATTTTTTAGTGTGCTGTATTAAAGCTCCAAGTTCTTACTCCATCTCCAAAACAATGGTCTATCAGGGAAGCTATATAAGGTGTTTTGTGCATGGATATCACAACAGAGCCCAAGCTGTAGGAACATTCATTCTGAGGACCATCATTGTAGGCATAGTGCAATAGGCAGTTCATGCCTGCCTCACAGTCAAGAATCAACTTGGGCAGATGTGGAGAGAAGATAGGAATAGTGAGAATCAACATTGGCTCTGGAGCTGGAAGAACCAAGACCATCCATGAGAAGCCTTGTGCAGAATAGTTTTTGGGGAAGGGAATTATGGCAAAGTTTCATGATGATTCAACATTTTTCAGAGAGGAAGGCAAAGAGGGAAGTGCCGTCACCAGGAAGCTCAGGTGTGGTGCTGTGGTCCAGAGGATAGAAACATGGACTTCTCATTAGCTGCCATTGTGGTCTCTTTTATTCTACCTCTCGAAAGCATCTTGGGACAAACAATGCACTTGGATTTCCTGAACAGAACTTCCTCTATAGCTTGCACTTGCACGATTAGTTTTTCACCAATAGGTTCAAGGCACTGATGCAACAGGACATAATATTCAATAGCAATGCATCTTCTATATGAGACAATGCCTTGAAAAGGCAGAAAGAATGAATATCCACTGTAGCTTTAGTCACTCTAGAACTTACCACTATTTAGTTTCTAATTCAGGACAGTCAAGAAAGTAATTTTCCGTGATGAATTTCATAGATTCTAACAGATATGCTGGGTTGAAATGTATCCCCTCAAAATTTATCTCTGCTTATAATCTGAGGATATGGCCTTATTTGCAAATAGTATCTTTCTAGCTGTAGTGAATTTAAGATGATGGATCACTGGATTGTGGAAGAAAAAGGCAGGCGAATTTGAATGGAGTATTTTACAAGCCAAGGACAGTCAAAGATGGCTGATAATGACCAGAAGCTAGGAAGAGAAGGAAGGATTCTCCCTACAGCCTTCAAAGAGAACAGTTTAAGTGAAACATTGACTTTGGACTTTTGGTCTCTGGACCTATGAGTTAATCCATTTCTTTTGTTTTACATCAGCCAGCTGTGGTAATTGTTACAGCAATCTAAAGATCATATACAATAACATACCAGCAGATAAAGGAAGAACACTTATCAGACCAAGTTTCTTTACAAAGCTGATACGTGTGCTACTTTCCTGGATGGATGGAAGTGAGGAAGAAAATGAGTTTCTGTGTGCCTCAAGCACAGGGTGGCAGAGCTAGGAGCTGACACTGAGGAAGTGCTAGGAGACATAATATAATACTCTTTGAATATTAAACTATGAGTCATTAAATTAATTTAAAAACAATAAAAAATCATTGAATTTTTAAGTTCATAGTACAATCTGATCACACTCATATTTATAAAATCATTGTCCATCAATGGGAGGAAATTGAACAAACCAGATTTATTCCAGGAAACTTTCCTAAGAGACTATTGAGTGATGCATGCAGTAAACCCAGAGAGCCACAGACTAGCAACAGGACAAAAAATAAAGGAAGGTATGGGTTCTAGAAGTCCTTTGGAATTAGACACATTGAAAGTGTAGACACATGTGAGGAAACGACTAGTTAAATCTGTTTGTGATTCTTTAAGAGAGCAGACTGCTGGACTGTCATAAAAGTGTCAGACAGGTGAGATGTCTGCACTGAGAAGCAGAGGGGAAGCCAAGAGGAGATGAATACTTGATGCTTACTAGAGTTAGGGAAAGGAGAGGACCATGAGAAGCATTGACCTGGAAAATGAAGCTAGTTGATGTCTTGAGTGTGGGTGAAGCCATTTGACAAGGAAAGCAGAGATAATACAGACCCATGAAACGACAAGGTATGAAAATAAAAGTGACAGAAAAAGTGCTTTAAAAAGAGTGCACACAGGAAAAAAAAATATTGGAAAGCCCTGGCAGTAGGAAAGTGAATTTTTCATTGAGACCGGTCATTAGGAGGGGAAAAAAAAAAAAAACTGAGATGGATCTTTCCTTTTTGCAAAATGCAGATCACTGGGTGTCAGAGAGCTCTCAGGTAGTAGAAAGGAGTTACAGGCTTGGGAACCATGGTTCAAAGGGTAAAAGAAATCTCAGGAAATAGCAACAAGTGTGCAGTGAGCCCAGCAGTTAGAGGTTGTCATGAAGTTGTAATCAGTAAAATAAAATACAGAGATTCTTTGTATACATTACCTAGTTTCTCTCAAAAGTCTCTTCTGGGAAAGCTGTAGTGCAACCTGCATTGGTTGTAGACAGCAGTGAAGGGTCCATCAATCACTCTGTTTTTCACACAGTCCTTTTTCATCATACCCTACCTTCATCCCCACAGCCACTGATTTGTCTATTGTGATTCTCTAATCTGATTATTTTAAGAATGTCCTATAAATAGCTGCATGCATTAAGGCATTTTTTTGAATTGATATTTGACAATGTCCAATTTCCTGCTGATGCATACAAGGTATTATTAGTTTTGCAAATAGTTCATTGCTGATTAATGCAGTCTGATTATATCACAGTTTATATAAGCATACATCTATTGAAGGAGCAAGTGATTCCTAGTGTTGGGCTATTAAGTTTCTATAAATACCCATGCACATGTTTTTGTGTAAACCTTAATTTTTATTTCTCTGGGATCAATGCCCAAGAAGAAATCCCTGAGTCATTTGAGAGTCTACAGAAAGCCGCTGACAAAGTGTGTGCCATTTTACATTCCTGCCTGTCTTCTGTGAGTGATTCCGTTTTCCTCCCTGCTTGGCTGTACTTCATTGTGTGGCTATTTTCTTTTTATTTTAATCTTCTAGACAGTTGTATTGCGATCTAACTTGTCACTTTTCTGATTATAGATGGTGTTGAGGATCTTTTCATTACATGTTTGGTATCTGCATATGATCATTTCTTATTTTAGACTTCTAAAAGTTCTTTAAGTATTCTAAATACTATTCCTTTGTGATATATGTGGTTTGCAAATACTTTATTCCAGGATGTAGCTTGTGTCTTCATTCTCATACCAAGTTATCACTTAAAATTCATCCAATTTATAAATTATTCTTTTCATCAATTGTGTTGTTGATAGAATTTCACATTTTACATTTATGTCTCTGATACATTGGAGTTAATTTTATAGAAAAAGTGTGGTTTTACTATCCAGTAACCATAGCTTTATTGATTGAAGGATTTTTGTTTTGTTTTGTTTTGTTTTTCGAGGTAGGGTCTTGCTCTAGTCCAGGCTGACCTCACTTTTCTCAGACATTAGCTAGACACGTTCTGGGTTCGTTATCCAGTTTCATTAACCTATTAACCTATACCTATACAAACACCAAACTGTTTTGGTTTCTGGAAAATAAGCCTTGCTTTTGATTTTTTGCATGTTTCAGGGATTATAGCATTCATGAATTTATTTTTAAAATTTTTTTTAAAAATTTACTTTTGCTCATATAGGTATAGGCTCACATGCCATGGTGCACATGTGGAGGTCAGAGACAACTTTGAGCTGTCTGTGTTCCACCTTCCTGAGACAGGGTCTCTGGCTGCTAAAATCAAAGTGCTAGACTGCAAAAGAAAGTCAGACTCACTGCCTATGATCTTTGGTTCACCCGGCGGTACCTTCCAATGTCATAGTTGTGTCTGGATCATAGCACAAATACATAGCTAATTTTCATCTGGCTTTATGTGGCTGCTAGGGAATTGACCCATGGTAGGCAAGCTTTGTAATCAGTCACCACTGAGCCATGTTCCTAGCTCTTGTTAATTAATTGCTATAGAAATTTTAAAATAAACTTGAATTTATCTACTAAAATCTGTTAGACTTTTGGTAGTCATTGAATTAAAACTACATATATAAATTTAGGGTAAGAACTAGTTTAGATCTTTAACAAATGATGACTACAATGAGAGATATGATTGACATTCATTTAGTGATTTTGTATCTGCCAGACTTTTTGAATTCATTTATTAGTGTTTAAGGATATTTTTTAATTAACTGAGATTTTTCTATTGTAAACAATATTAAAAACAGGGATTTTTTTAAAAAAAATGTATATTATTCATTATTTTTCTCTTATAACACTGTCTTTAATTTTACCAGTATATTGAATAATACTTTCTCAAGTTTAAAGAGAAAAAGATTTATATTTTCACCCATATATCATCTCTAGATACTATACGTATAATATATTGTTAATTTACAGGGTTGTCATAAAAATCACAAATGGTGAACACATTTTTGTCACAGTATTTCTGGGTCAATTGGTATTATCATATGATGCGTTCCTCTTCCTTAGCCTATTGATTATGATGAAGCACATGGGCCAAAGTTTAACTACTGAACTAGCCTGAATCCCTGGTACAAATCTCATTGGTATAATTATTTTTATATATTGCTGGAAAGCTTTTGCTAATATTGTATTGAGGAGATCGGAGTGGAAATTTATGGAATATATCAGTAAATAGTTTCCATTTTTTACTCCTTTTGTCTACTTGTGTTGTCTTTATAATAGTGGTTCTTAAAAATTACCACATATCATTCTTTCTATTAATTTTGAAAGTCTTTAAAAAATAAGTATTATTTCTTTCAACCTTTAGATTTCCATGGGGAAATCACCTGACTTGAAGACTTTTGAGATCTTTATTTTAAATTATGAATTCAATTTTTTGAAATGCCAGGCTAGTCACATTTTCATTTCATCTTGGCTGAGTTTTGTAGGTTGTCATTTTCAGGGGCTTGCTCCCTTTTCTCTCATTGTTGGATTATCAGTGTCAAGTTGTTCATCACTTACTATTCCTTCAATGACCAAAGACCCTGCTCTTCAGCCCCTTGATTCTTTCCTCACACTGCAGTCTGGTGTCTTCTGTCCCTTTGTCACTGTCAATCCTTCAGGAAGCTTGGAAATGCTGGTGACTGTTTTGAATAAACAGCTTTTTCCGCTCCTTGTTATTGTATATTAGTCTTTATTTAAATTTAATTGTTCTCAGTATTTATTTTGGTATATTTCCTTTCTTCTGCTTGCCCTGAGTTTATTTTGCTCTATTTATTTCACTGTCTTAAGATATAAACTTTTTTCTAAAAGCTTTCCTATTTTATAAATGAGTTCCTAGTGCTACAAATTTTCATCTCACTATTATTTTGGCTGTATAAAATAAATTTTAATATGTTAGATTTTCCTTTTTATTTTATTCAATTTACTTTATAAAATATTTTCATTTATTTGAATGAGCGATCACAGGCACAGTAGGGTCTTTTGCCACTGCAAACATCAAATGCATGTGCCACTTTGGCATCAGAGTTTATGCGGGCACTTGGGAATTCAACTGGGGCCAGCAGGCTTTGCAAGCAAGCACCTTTAATTGCTAGCCATCTACCAGCTTTCAATGTGCTTTTAATAATTACTGAGACCTTCTGTTTGACTCACAGATTATTTTATCCTCTCTAATTTTTCTATTTTTCTGATATTTCTTGGTAGTTTAATTCTGATGTAGATATACTGTATTATTTGAATGATTTTTTTCTATTTATTAATGTTTATTTTATGAATGTTCAATGGAATCTTAAATTATATTTCTCTCCTGTTGTCTTGGGTAAAATGATCACAATGGTATGAAATCAAGTTTTTTAGTTGATTTTTGTTAATTTTTTATCTCTGCCAATATTCTGTATACCCATTCTATCAGGTGTTGAGAGAAATATATTAAAATCTTCAACTATAATTGTGGATTGTCAACAGTTGTAGTCAGCCACATGCCACTGGGATGAACGTCCAAATCAGGCACAGTTATGGGATGGAGGGATTTACTGAAGCTACAGATTCAGGTAAAGTTCCATAATGGCAAAAGAGGTAGGCCCTCTTTTACAGGTCTAAACAGAGAAAAAGAGAAGCCATCATCAACAACAATAACAACACACACACACACACACACACACACACACACACACACAGAGTTCTGTTTTAAAGCACTGAGGAATGTGGTGTGGATTATTTAGGCTTCCTTCATTTCTCAGAAGTTGGTATAGGAGTCTGTGGCTGTGTCCTAAGCATTTTGGATATTATGTTGCAATACTCTAGACTCTGTTCTTCTCTTTTACATTAGGTCAGAAGAATGCATGTTCAATTTCCCAGGAGGCCCCCTGAAACCACCTGAGGCCTCAGTCCATTTTGCTTCCTTGTAGGTGGGTAGGTTGCTTGATTAAACAAAAGAAGGGCTGGTGGGTTTGATGAGAGGTGCTGAAACAAAAATTCCCTTTTAGAATTTAAACTTTATTAGAAGAGTTGTAGCACCATACCACAGGTAACATGGTGGGTTCTAAAACCAGAGGGGTGGGCAGTGGAGAGCGAGATAGAGAGACAGATAGAGTATAGAAATCTGAGGAATAAAGGAGGGATGCCCTCTTTATAAGTTTATTAGTGAAATGAGTGTGTCTAGACACAGACTGTGTGAGAGAAGTCATGGAAACAATGGAAGTGAAAGAGAGGAAGGTCAAGAACACCTCTGGTCCTGTAAAATCTCTAAGCTGGAGGGGCTATTAAGCTTTGCCACCTGCCTCAAGAGAATTCCAAGGTGCTAACTCAGATGGCCTTGGGTTTTCCCAACAACTGAAGGCTAGTCTAGTTTTTACACTGGCCTTTGTCATGGACAGAACAGCCTTTAAAGTCAACAAAGTTATGTTCAAACATGGGGTGGGAAATTAAACTTCATCCTGAGCCTTCTTGCTATTTTTTTATGTATTTTTGGCAAGAACTGACTCTGCCATGTTATGTAGCCTGTTATGTAGTATGTTTCTATGTAGCCTCTGAATTTGACTTCCTGTTAGACTCTGTAGTGTTATGGGAAGAGAGGTATTAATTCTTTAGGGTTGAATTAACATATAACTATAATCTCAGTGTCTAAAACACAACACTAATTTATAGCCTTACAATTACATTGGCCAAAATTTTAACAATCCTACTGGCCTAAGATCAAACTTTTTGCAAGGTGTCATTCTTCCCTAGAGGGTTGTGTGACCCCTCCTGGGGAGACGTGAACAAGTCTATCATCACTGCTTCGTCACTGACACACCAAAGAAATGATTCTACCCAAGTGTAGCTTGGTAAACCAATGAATGAGTTTACTGGGGTTGTTTGTAGGACGATGAGTAAGTAGTTAGTTTTGTATTCATGGGTAACTCAAAGGCAGCTATATCACTGGATGGATGGTGACTCACCAAAGTTGTGTCCTTGGAGTTCCCAGCCCAATTTACAATCAGTTCCACCATCCAAACAATTGTTTACTGCTTAGATAACCCAAGGGAGGGGCCTTGTGAGTATGGAACTTTTATCTTATTTTATTTTTAAATATGCTATTTTTTTTATTTTCAAGCAGACAGAGGGATGGAGATAGCCAGAGAATAAAGAATGAGAGGGAATGGGTAAAATGGTATATTGGCACTGCAAACAAACTCCAGATACATGCAGCACTTTGTGCATCTGGCTTTACATGGGTTCTGAAGAAATTGAACCCAGGCTGTCAGGCTTTGTAACTTTAACTTTAACTGCTGAGCTATCTCTGTAGCCCTGAGTCTTGTAATTTTTGTGTGTTTTCTGGGCCCCATAAACTTTGTATGAGCCTCTTTCCTCCAGCCAGGAGCTAATGTGTCAATCTGGAGAAGCTTCTGTATTAGAAAAATTGTCAAAAAATGTCCAATGAATATATGTTTTAGGGTTCTCAACAAATCAGATGCTAGCACAATTCTTTGTTAATTATAATAGATCTTTGCTTATAGGAAGAGGTACTTCTTGGAATCTTTCTGGTCTGACTGTCACCACAACCCAAGGACAGGTAGAAACAACAGGGAACTCCTGAATACACAGGAATACCCAGGCCCAGAGGTCCATAGGCAGTCACCACCTCATTTTCCGTTTCCATAGGAAATTTGGGAATTTCTGATGCTTGTTTGTTAGTGGGTTTTCCAACATTTCTGGACTAGTAAAGGTAAGGTTGGGCTTACTCTATTCTTATAGGATGAGAAATCTCTGCTATTTTTTTTCAAGAAGAGGTGAAGCATCTTTAAGTAGAAAGGAAAGTAGGAAGGATAAAATTACTAAAGCATAAAGCCCCTGAATAGGAATAATGAATTAAGAGTAAAAGAAACATCCTACTTAAACAGAAAAATGTTGCAGGGGAGGGTTAACTTAGAAGGCCTTACTTGTTATGAACCCTGCACAGTTCAGGACTGGCCCTTAGCCATCTCCAGGGAAATGATCTGTAAGATCTTAGAATATTCAGCCCAGTAAACGTGTTTGGATTAAGCCCTAGACCTTGCTTTTGTAGGCCAAATTTCTATCACAGAGCCACACCCCTAACCTTTTAACCGATTTTGTATGACTCATGTCTTGCGTCATGCTGTGCCCATTTGAGCAGAGGAGTATATTGGGACAGTGTGATTTCTTGCTAATATGTTATTTTGCTGGGGGAGAGGTTAACACTGAGTCTGAGTCAGTGAGATGAAGACCATCAGGGTAGCAGAAAGTACAAAATGTGATGGTTAATCTCCAATTTATCAGTTTAACAGGATTTAGAATCACCATGGAAACAAATCTCTGGGAACATCTGTGAGGGATTGAGATGGGAGAATCAATCCTAATTGAAGGAGGCATCATTCCAGGGCTGGAGTTCTGAACTGAGTAAAAAGGGAGAAAGTAAGCTACAAAGCAGCCTTCAAGACCTGCCTTCTGATGGGGACACAGTGTGACCAGCTGCCTCCTGCTCCAGCAACCATGCTTTCCCTCCATAACCTCAAACTCCAAACCAAGACTAATTATTTTTTCCTTAAGTTGGTTCTTGTCGGTTATTTGGTCTCAGTAATGAGAAACTAATAAATACATGCATGTGTAATACATCAGTTGTTGGCGATGAGTGAAGAAGATCAATGTTATTACCTGTAGGTTCGGATATTTCTCTTGAAAGTTGAAGATAGGTCATCTGAGTGTGACAAGCATACTGGAAAACATAGTTCTGAGAAGCCAAAGCTTGGAAAACCTTCATGGAAAAGCCAAGGTAGCTGGTAAAGGTCTTTGAAAAACAGTTCCTAGCAGTATAGAAGTCCTGGTGGAAGACAGGCATCCCTGTCTCTATGGCCATGTGCTACATCGTTCTCCACCCTTGCCAGTGATGAATGTGTGGCCCTGAATAAACTGATCCAATGTTCATATCCTTAGGGAAGGTGAGTACCGCATCAACTGTAAAAAAGAATGAAGTGGAAATTAATGGAATCTTGTGGAGCTGTTCCTGTAAGCCATTGTCTACATAACCTACAGAACTACTGTTACTTTAATCTCTTGTCATCGTAGGGATGTATAGACATACTTTTATATACATGGGAGCTTGGGCAGTGAAATCACTTGAGATTGATTTGAATACACCTTATAGGAAATTTTTAATGCCAATTTCTGTACGTGCTATACAACTTACCTTCTCACTTCTCTTATCTCTTATTTAATGCTATGGAGACTAGTTGTTCCTTCAAAATACATGTAGTTTGACTTCATAATATGCATAAGTAGTTTGCAGAAATCATTATATGTAAAGAGAAGTATACTTCCTCTAAGAAGCTGAAAATAGGATTTTGCATTCATTTCAAAATCAGAATTTATATAGTATATTTGCATGTATATGAAAACATAGCATATGACCAAATATATGCCTAAATTATTTAGTGTTGAACAAGGATTTGCTGAGTTAATGAGAATATGTATTTTTGGGAAAAAAGCCAAAGAACAGAATGTTTTATCATTTATCCATTTTTGGTGTATGAAGTATGTGTGGTATAGTGTGATGATGGTGGTGCTCATGGTTGTGTGTGTGTTTGGTGTATGCACATGTATGTGAAGATAAGCATGCATGCATGTAGAGACCAGAGGAGAAAGCCATCTGTCCTTCCTCCATCTCTCATAAAATATTCACTTGAGATTGAGTCTCTCAATGTGGAGCTGCATTTTTGGTGAGCCCCATTGATATTCTGATCTCTGCTCCCCCACAGAACTGCGGTTCCAGGCATGCATGACCATGCCTGTTTACAGGGGTGCTGAGGAATTGTACTCAGATGGGCTCAGGTCCTTTCAGATCCTCATCCCTTCAGCAAGCTCTCTCACCTACTGATCTAGCTTCCTAGCCTTTTATTTTACTTATTTTTAATCAAATTAATACATTTAATATTTTCACACTTGAGCTCTATTATACCTTTTTAAATTCATCTTTCTTGGAAATCTTTAATTTTCCTAGTTATTGCCTGCTGAGCAATGACTTCTGTGGCTATAGAAAAACAGCCATAATGAACGATTGAAAATACACATATTATTATTTTGGGTTCTTTCTTGGTGATGCGATGAGGGCTTATAACTCAGCAGTTTTTTCTTCAGTGAAAGAGAATGTGGATGCTAATGACACTTTGTTTTATTTTATATACTATTGTAAAGCCAAGAATCCTACTTTGTCCCCATTACAGCTCAGTATTTTCTCATCCTTAAGTCTATCAAGAGAATGGGGGCTTGGTTTTGATCCGAGTGAAAACAAATTTAAACTTTCTGATCCTGAAATTAAGTAAAACCTTGAACAAAACCAAGCAGCACAAACATGCAAAGACTAATAAATAACCATCACATAAAATTTTGTTGATTACTGTAAATGGCTACTTTCATATAAATATTTTCATTCGCTTTGTTTTCTACCACCATGATAACTATGATGTGTTATCATAGTAAACATACCTCTCTTTATCTCTAATTTTATTTCAGGAAATAACTGCCCCTTTAATTTAAGCTATAGTCATTGTGTTGATAAGCCTAAAGTAAATCAGGATTAATATAATAAAGCTTTGTTGTTGTTGGCTTTAATAAAGCTTAAAATTTATTAATGTTAGGAATGAATACAGTTCCTCTAGACAGTACATTATCAATACATACACTGCATTTGAAATTGTTATTTTCCATTTATATTTTCACCCAGGTAATCAAATGAAGGCATTTTTAATAATCTATTTTCAGAGCAGGCTGATTGATTATAGCAAATGTAATTTCCCATTCTACTTGAGATCCATTTTCATATTACAGAAAGCATTTGAACACTGAGCAAGTGCAGAATAATAATCTCATGAAGATAATGTTTTTGTCAGGAAGGCAAGAATGCAGGCTTTTCCACTTTGAAGACACTCGGTAGAGGTCATATATGAGTTCATACAGTATCTGTCTTTCCTGACAAATGGCACAATACCACTGTACACTGCTTCCTTAGTAGCTTATTTTATTAATAGGCAAAAGAAATCTGATGCCTGTTTTTGTTTACCAGGGTTGTTATAACCAAGTATCATCAACTGAGTGGTTTACACAGTCTCATTTTGTGGTTCCTGAATTCTGAGATTACTGTGTCTCAAGGTCAGTTCATTCTGAAGCTGGGATATCCGATCTATTTGTCCTTTTATCCTTGATTAGGACTACTCACTTTTCCCTGAGTTTGTTCCCCCGCTATACATTTCTGGGTTCAAATTGTTCCTTTTTAAAAGACATTGGTCATATTGAGTTAGGGTTCATCCTAAAGACCTGATTTTAACTTGATTCCCTCTTTAAAAGCTGAGAGACTTGATTTAATACTTCTATACCCTAGGGTTATTTATTTACTTATTTATTCATTTATTTATTTATTTTTGCTGGTACAGGAGCAGGGCGGAACACAATTCATAACAGTTTTTTATTTCATTTTGTCTTGTCCCCTCATAAGTAAATTATAGCTTTACCATGACAGAATTGCCCAAAGCATTTAGGTCTGGCATCCACAATCAATGCAATTCAAGCATTTCTTATTATTTACTCAGGACTAGGGACATGTTGGTTTTCAAATCAAATAATTCAAAGATAAATGAGAAAAGGGTTTGTAGACTTTGAGTGTGGTCACGGAGACAGACACAGTTGTTAAAATTGAGCAAGGCAAGTGCTATGTTAATGTGATGCACAACACTGGCAAAACAGAGAGAAAGAGAAAGAGAGAGAGAAAGAGAGAGAGACCCACTTTGGGGGTGCTGAGAGGTGTCAGAGAAGGTGACAAGAGGTCACACACATGGGGCCAAGTGAAGAGTGAACAATGGTGACATGTTTGGGAGTGAGCTGAATAAGGCTGTCGTACCAAGCTTACAGTTTATACATCTTTTCTTGAAACGTTCATTCTATGAGCTGGCCAATTGTTGCTTGCTAGACAACCTGAGCTGAGTATATGTTAGAGGAAAGTTCTAGAACATGCAAAGATAAATAGAATGATTCTCCTCAACTTGTGCTCAGCTGTCTCCCAGCTCTGTGGTGCATCTACCAAGCCTCTGAGGTTGGTGCCTGAACTAACTCTTGTAATAGTACAAATGTGCTCTTATTTTTCTTTTCAAATGCCAATTCCTCTCTCCCCTCCCATGTACCTATCAACCAACCATACTTAATTGTGAAAAGGAAAGCTTTTATTTATTTGGTCAGCTGGAATGAAGTCATTTACTAATACTACTATTAGATAGATTATTAGATACCATTCTTCATTGTGCTGAAGGTGGGATTTGTGCTACAAACTAAATTTTGTGAAATCATTGCCCTTTTAAAGTCCCTTGAATTTCTTTGACAAAATCTGTTAGATTTTAGAAGAGGTCTTTCTAACGTAGGAGGGGCTGCAGCTCAGCTGCATGATGAAATGGCCTTTCTTTGTCAAACATAGTTGGTTTCATTTATGACTCAATGTGAAAAGACAGGTTCCTAAAGGAAGTTTCCACATTTTCATACTGTTCATAAATATTTTAACTTGATTTAACTTAGTGCCCAAATGAATAACCCACAAAAGGGCTTGATTTTAAAGAATTAATTACCACAGATTCTAAACTCTCCAAGAGCTGACAGATGCAGTTCTATTGTGATCATATGGAATCTTAGCAAGATGTATTTCCATTGTCACTGAAGGAGTTAAAGCCAGTGAGGCAGCACTAAATCGTTGTGACATTTTCCCAGACCCACTATTACCTGTCAAATTGGAAAAAAATCAAGGCATCGGGACAAGCTGACGTATTGATGTGCTCACTCTTGTTATTAATTGAAGTAAATGGATAAGCTTGTCCATCAACAGTAACAAACACATCTGCTCATTGTTTAAAAAAAAATCTTCTGAACCTTCTGTTCTCTACTGGTCGCTGGGAATTGAAAAATGTTTTATTTTCTATTCAAGAATCATGATGATTGTTGTGTTTGTTCTAACTTTTTTTTTATAATCTGCTGACAAAGTGAAATATGGAATAGTGTATTCGCTTATTTCATGTTTGGCTCACAGTAGATTGAGTTATATAAAGCAGGACATGGACAAATTACAAAATCCAGAACAAGCAGGGCCTGTAATAGTCTTATATAACTGCAAACTCTACATCTGCTTTAAGCCATCATCTTTGCTTCACAGAGAAAGTAGGGTGTTTTTTCCCCTCTCTGAGTTTTAAGTACAAAGAGAAAGTTTTCCATAGTGTAAAACTGAAAAAAAAGCTATTGATGAGAAAGTACTTCAAAACTGCAAAAGGAGAAACCTTCCTTCTCATCTGCATGAGTCTATTAGCTCCGAAAGTGCATTGCAAGCTGAGATAGAGCAAAACTAGTCTCCATCTTCTTTTGCCTCAGCAAGGTATTTATGGCAATATTTCATTGGTGTTAAAAATAAAGGATTCATCCTGAAAGCCATGTAATGTGCTAGAATGTTCTTCTATGTTGGCATTGCAAAGACTATCGGCAATGTGGGCAAGAAAAACAGAAGATGATTTAAGTTAACGTTTTTAGCTTTGTCAAGAATATGATGTTCATTAGAACAAGGAGCATAAATCCTACATTAGCACTGGTTTTCTTTACTGAGTTCACATTAATGAAGACGACCCTTTTTCTCCTGCCTCCTACCTATATTTAGAATTGCCCTTGAAGGGGAGCTATAATATTTCTGAAGTATCTTAATGTTTGCAAACTCTTTTCTACAAATCATGATGAGGTCACAGAAAGTGAAAAGGCAATTAAGACTCACTAATATAACATGTTTTTTTTTCATAGAAGAAACTAAGAAAACTGAAAGAAAAATAGCCACCACAGGAGAGGATCAAAAAAGTTAAACATCAATAGGAAAATGAAGCATTGTCTCCATTTATTATTGAAGAGATCTTCTATGTTTGGATAAGTTCAGGGTCCTACTGATGCTTGAGCAGAAGTGAATGCAGTACTGAGGCACAGGGCAGAGATAACAGATGAAACCTTTCTTCATCCTGTGTTCACTTTCATGTAATGTGTATTGGCAGTTTTTTCCTCTTCCAGAAGGTTCTCCCGAGCTTCCCAAGGCTCTGCCTGGAACTCCAGATTGTGGCCTTTGTAAATAACGTACATAAAGAAGGGCTGTTCAACTCTTGTTGAGTTATTTTTGTTTTGCACTTTGCACCTTCAGTGCAGATGAGAACGACTCCCACACCATTCATTTCCTGACAAACCAAATCTTGCTGTGAAGGCTGAAAATGTTAGTCAGTTGCACCCTATTTTTAGGACTTGTAATGAAGAGAATATGTAGTGTTATAACACTCATCCAAATGCTAGCACCCAGTAGATGATTGCAGAGTTTAAGAGCTAATATAGACAATTTATACAAAAAGGACTAAATTATGACCAGTTCTGCAAATAAACAGACAACAGATCACTGGGAGTTGTGACGGGTTGTAGTCGTGGTATGGAAACGCCAAACTTGGTGCTACTGAAGATCCCAGATGGCTGGGAATACAAGCAGCAGTTACCCAGGAACTGGACTAGGAAGGATGCTAATTTTAGTGTTAAAAAGGAGAGTCCAAAAAAGCTCTGCTACGGCTCTAGGGAGTACATTTTGAAGTGTGTTTCACTTCCTTCAAAATAAAGGCTAATTGCAATTGATTACTGTGTGCCTGGCATTGTTGTGCATGCTTTGCGTATATTAACTCATTGAGTCCTCAGAAAAACCCTACAAAGGAGGTATTTACAAGGGAAGGAATTAAGGAACAGGGTTGTTAATGTGGCCCTGGGCTCATGCCCTCCCTGCTGTCCTGAAGATGGTTCCAGAAGTGTCTTTTCACTCTCTGGCCTTTGAAGCTGTCACTTCCTCACACACATTCAGAGGAGACACTAAGTGCAGAAACCAAAATCCATACTGTATAATGTTCCATTCACAGAAGGATAAGGCTGATGGAATTCCTGCCCAGGAATGCATATGGAGCTTGGGATGCAAGTGTGCTTCTGGTGAATTATCTTGAATCCAAACTCTCTAAGCCTCAGCTTTGTAAACTCAGTCCCTAGGAATTGTCAGGGCTCTGGACCGGATCACATTCTGGTCTTCTTCTCTTTTAACTCCTCATTGTTTTGCTGGAAATATAAACATGCTCTAGTTTCTGGGTTCCCAAGGAACATGGACCCTTCTAAACCTATGCAAAGCAGTCTGAATATGACACCATGTGATCACACATATTACGTGTAATTTGTTAAGCTTACTGTTTCTTCCACCTAACCTTCCCCAGTGCCATTGGAGTGGCATTGGAATGGTTCAATGATTTGAGATGTGTTGTGAAGGAAAAGCTGAGTTGGGAACATTGTTTGTTTGGAGACAGTAGGGATTATATTTAGGTAGCTTGTCACAGTTTCTTTGTTGCTACTTCTAGCTGTGGAAATAACTTCCCATGATATTCTGCCTCTCCCCTTTATTGACTCACTGGGCCCCATGTGGCAAGTCCAGAGACTGTTTCTCCACCTACCTTTTCCTTGATAGTGACAGCAGCAGGAGTCACTGGAGAGGGTGTGTGTCCAGAAATAGAAGTCAGACAATTCATTTTCTGGGTCTCATGATGCTTGTGGGACTTGAAAGCTTCTTTCAATTATGTTGAGTTAAGATTTATTTTCTAGATAAATGCTTTCATACCAAAGATGTTATCAGCATTCATTTCCTTACAAAGTTCTTTCCAAATT
The DNA here is from genome assembly GCA_004024765.1 of Zapus hudsonius. Taxonomy (NCBI): domain Eukaryota; kingdom Metazoa; phylum Chordata; class Mammalia; order Rodentia; family Dipodidae; genus Zapus; species Zapus hudsonius. The sequence continues at coordinate 39,734 of PVHP010000508.1, forward strand.
ATATAAATTCAGACAACAGAACCTAAATATACTCCCGCTCACATGAGACTCATGCATAAATCTAGAAATACAATTAACTTTGCAATGCTAGGAATAAATGACAAGTGAAGGCTCACATTAACCTGTTTAGAAGTTGTGGTTTCTGGATCAGGACAATCACCATCAACTTGACAATTGATGAAAATGTACATACTCAAGCTCTATTCCACATGCACTTAATTAGAAGTGCTTATGGTGAGGCCCTGAAATATGTGCACATACAAACCCTCGATTGGACTTGGATGTATGTTCCACTCTAAGAAATAGTGACCTAAAGGCGAAAAAAAATGAACCAGAGGAAGGACTACTTTGAAAGATGAAAGGTCCTCAGGGGAAGGGGGCAGGAGAGAGGGGACAAAAAAATATAAAGGGATGAGAATAAAATCAAATTACTCTATGTTCATATATCAAGGTAGTCCTTCCTGGTCCTTAGTATCTACTGTTTCATATAAATCTAGAATGGGCACTTAGCATTTGATGTAACTGCATTTTCCACCAGACTCATATGCTTTTTCATATCTTTATGTACCATGAATTAACTATTTCTTAAAGTTTCAAAAATGTTCATAGTTCACTTCATTATCAACTTTCATCCTGATACATACAACCATAATAGCAGGAAACCCCAAAAGTTAAGGCAATGGAGTGTCACTTTCACAATATAACTCATATCTATAAAGGCACAAGGCCCTCTAGCAGCACCATAAAGTTGCAGCAGAAATGTGAGTACCCAGATGTCCCTCCCGCTTCTCCATGAATTAGAAGTTAGTAGGTTATATGTGTCCTCTAGGCTATCTTCATTGTTGGCCTCTAGTTGTCTATACTCTCTTATGGCACTTTCTGTTTCTTTGGTGCCAATTATTACTTCTTCTCCTCTGCATCTGGGATGGAACCCACAGCCCCGATTGTAGGCAGCAGCAGAGCTAAGCCTGGTTGAAAATGGCTGAAAACACTGAGCCTGTAAGGGCTGTGTGGAGCTCTGGGCTGGGCACAGTCAAGGGCCATCAGGGAGAATGTGCTAACTCTTTTTTTTCTCAACTAGAGTGGTAGCTAGTCTCTATGACCTTATGGCCCCCGGGTCAATGGGGAAAATTGAAGAACCAAGAAATCAAACACAGGATTTAATCATCATGTGAACTCTGAAATTAGAAGATACCTTTTTATTGTCAAGTATAGGATCTTCTCATTCCATTCAGAAGGTGGGGCTGTGAAACACTTTGTACAAATGCAGTCTCTTCAGTGAAACTGACAGCTGTATGACCACACCCCATTGAGCAGGCACTTAAGGAGTTCCAATATGGCAGAAATAATTTCTAAATGTTTACATTTTGAAGGCTTGTTGAAAAACACTTTCCATTTTCTTGGAGACACATAGCCATTTCATTCTTTCCAATGGAGAGATCATATGAAAGTGAGCCAAGGACCTATCTTAACATGTCAAGTACCCACCTTACCATGTTCAAAGCTCTAGTACCATTGCCATCAAGTATCCTGAAATTGAGACATTATGTTGGAAAAATATTTTTATGAAAAAACCTGGAATTGTATGAGGATTAGTTGGTTCTATCAATACCAGTGAGAAAATCTCAAGAATCCATCTGGAGATAATTTTTCTCCAGGTAGTGCATTACAACAGATGATTTGGTCTTTAGCTCTTTAAGAAATTGAAAAACACAAGAACAAGCTTTTGTGGTACACACCTAACTGTCCAGGGTGACAAATGGCAACAGTTAGAAGATGTCTTTGAAAAAAAGCAGTATTTGTTTTGTAATTTTGATTAATTCTATCAATATCTCTGCTTAATAAACATTTTATTAACATGCTATTAAAATCCATACCTCCATACTACTCAGTAGTAACATATGCATATAAATCTTGTTATTCACTAACTCCATAGAGCCTTTCTTCCCAACATGCACTTTTTGAAGAAAACAGGAATGTTATGTGAGGCACAGAAAGTTATCAGAATTCAAGGAGCTCACCTTGGGGAAAACCATTTCTCCCACGTCCCTTTCCTCATTTTCATATTAGGCCACATGACACCTGATCCTTTGAAAGAAAAAAATGAAGGTCAAAGATACTATTAAACTTGTTTCAGATGTTACAAAATATACTATAAAATAAACTTTAATTAGTATATTGTGTATATGTCCATCCAAGTACATTAAAATAATTATTAGATATTATCACATGAAAAACTTGATAACTTGTGAACTGCACCAGGCCGTGTTTTACTCTCCTTCTCTTACATGTCTGACTCATAATGCCTGTGCTTAAATATATTTTAGAATCTCTACTAAACCAGCCCCAACTTTCTTCAAGAAAGGAAGGAAATAAAAATTCTTGTTTTGATAAAATTTTCTGAAATGTATCCAGGATAACTATTTTATTGATGGAAACATGCAGGGAGCAATGCTAATAGAACTAATGCTATTGTTTTATTCAAGGTCACATGAGAAATGCACATGCCTGGTTCAAAATATAATGGGTAAGAATTGGATGGTCCTGAGCTGGAGAGATGGCTCAGTGGTTAAGGAACTTGACTCCAGTGCCTAAGGCCCTGGGTTCAATTCCCCAGGATCCACATAAGCCAGAACCACAAGGCGGTGGCCCTGGTGCTCTCTCTCTCTCTCCTTGAAAATGAATAAATAAAATATTTAAAAAAGAATTGGATGGTCCTGACACTTGTAAATGGGTACAATATGCCAGACACCCTACTATTCTTTTTATTAATTCAATTTTTCTTGACACTGTCAGAACTCCAATGAATGGGTGGTCCCTCTCATCCTTTAGGTAAGAAATTAAACCTCAGGGAGTAAATAAAGTTATGGTATGTTATACAGTTCTAAGCTGAAAATTTTATTTGATTTGAAAAATATAGTATATTTGCTTATCATACCAACATACTGCTGCTGCCTCACTATGATTATGCACTTACAAAATCCATCATCACACCTAGTTATGGTCAACCTGCATGGCCATCATTGGGACTCTGAGAACCTGTGAGGCCATGAGAGCTACTGTCCGAACATTATTAAAATTTAGAGTTGTAGAAACTATGTCTTGTTTTAGCAAGCAGGCAAAAAGCCCTTGCAATACTAACTGGTAAGAGAGTGGCCACAAAAACATTCTTTTGTCTGATCAATTGTTGACTCAAATATTTTATTCAGTTTTATATTGTGTCTTGAAATATCACATATCACAAGTCTAGGGATAGTTGTCCACCTGTACCTACAGTTTCCATACCCACAGATTGAATCAATTACAGTTAAGGTGCCCAAATCAGTACGGAGACTTCTATGATAGCTGAAATTAGACGTACCATTTGATCCAGCTATACCACTCCTGGGCATACATACCCTGAAAACTTTGCTCTTTACTACAGAGACACTTGCTCAGCCATGCGTATAGCTGCTCTGTTTACAATAACTTGGAGCTGGAATCACCCCATATGCCCATCAACAGATGAATGGTTAATAAAGATGTAGTGCATATACACAAGAGAATTCTACTAAGCAGTAAGTAAAAATAAAATAATGACAAATGCAAGAAACTGGATGGACTTGGGAGAAAAAGTACACCAAGCAAACTCATACAAGCACAGAAAAACAAATGCAGAGTATTCTCCCTCATGTGTGGATCCTAATCTGGAACAGCTGTGTCAGAGCTTCAGGCTGACAACCTGAGAGAAAGATAATAGGAATGGAAGGGTTTGGGGGGTGTGTAAAAGGGAGGATGGGGGAGGGAATTTACACAAAACTAAAGCCAACATGAACTAGACCATAGAAACCTTCTTACTTGATAGCAAACTAAAAACATATAACCCTTAATAGGAGTGTGGGTCAATCATCTGAGCAGAATGCCCTAGAGGAGGCCAGAGGAAACCTAATCCTTAAAACATTGGCTCCTCCCAGTGCCAGAAATGGGTTAAACCCCAGAGTGAACTGTTGGTCAGAGAGACCTATGCGACCCCCCCAAACAAGGGGGGCTTCTGTCAAAGCACTTGATTAACCACCAGTGATAAAAGGTAAGATCCTATTGCTGAAGACACCACGAGCTGCCAACACAGAACTTCAAAAAATCATGCTTGAATTTGGAAGGAAACCAACTTTCAAATGGCTAACCCTCACAGTGCTGGGGAATGCTGATAGAGGGGAAATGTCCATAAACATTATGGCCATGAAGGGCATTTTCTAGATTTGAAATCAACCAGCCAGACAGGAAGTACACACAGGTGCAATAGTGGCACTCAGCCTATGGAGGTAACCAATGGCTCTTGGGATAAAAGACCTGGTCACTGGGAAGGAATTCATAACTGATACTAAGAACCGAGTCAGAATCTTATGGAGATGATGGTCATGTACTCCAGTTAGAAGATCCCACTAGTCTTTTGCCAAAAGAAAGGCTACACCAATCAAAATTTCACTTAGAATTAACTGTGCTTACCCCCATTAACCCATGATGCCCTCACCCTTAGTTGGAAAACCTATTTTATCTTTTACAGAAAGCAGTGAAAACTGGGGAGAACCAAAATACACCAACATGACAAGAAAAGATAGCTGACTCCCTAACATGAGATGAGCCACCTCTTACACATCAGCCAGGATCCAGGTGAAACCACAGAGGAATTGACCAGTTAAGCATGAGTGCCTCACAGTTAGCCAGGGAGATGACAATAGACAGAGGATGTTCAAAATGTATCAAAGCAGAAAACCAAAAGTTTCTAAGAGCTTAAGACTAAAGTATACTTCTAGCACACCTGCCAAGGCTCAGGAAACATTGTGGAAGAGGGCATGGAAAAAATGTGAGAGCTACAGGGCAGGCCGGCTGCACTCATAACTCATAACCCATAACTCCATGGTGAGTACAAGTAACCCCACACTGAGTAGGACCCTCAGTGGAATGGGGATGTTGATGGGAAGAAGGGGACCAATACATGATTTGACCATATAACAAAATTTATAATTAATGAAAATTAAAAAAAACAATGCTCAAATCCAACTGTCAGTAGTCAATAAGGAGACTTTCTTCTTGTCATCTTTTGTTAATATAACTACTTACATACTTTTCATACTTTACTTTTCATAGTTTTAGGTGTTATAGACAATCTAAAAATGACTTCAAGTTTATGGGAAAATGTGTACAGGGTGTGGTATGTAAATACTATGCATTTTATATATAGGACTTATACATTCAAGAATGTTGGTTATATATATTACAAAAGCAAAATGTATGAAATATAACACATATGAGTATATATTATGAGTATATAATAAAGGGATGACTTCACCAAAGTATTTGTGATATAAATATAGGTATTATGTTTATATTAACATGGTATGACTTCCATATTTCCAGTGAGAGAAATTGTATAAATACCAAGGGATGACAAGACATTCACACATCAGTAAAGATTTTAGATTATTTCTTATACACTTCATTAAAGTAAATTAAACCTGAAGAATTTGAGTCTGGAATATTTAAGGAAGAGATATCATCTTTGAGCACAATGTATGCTGTATAGGTCAGAGTTAACTTAAGGATTATACTATTGGAAAACATTAAAGAATGGGACACTATCAAATACTGGGAGAGCTATAGACAAAGAGATGGAAATAAATTTCTAAGCACATTCCACTGCTTTATGAACCTAAGTCATGTGATTAAAGTTCTCAAAAAATAAGTCATGTATCAAAAGCAGAACTGATTTGAGGTGCTGTCCATGAAGTGTGGTTTCCATCATTTACCTTCCTTCGAGTTCATGAGGAACTGCAACTTTACATATTTCATATTGTAAGGTATATCTGAACATCCCTAACTGTATGTTTTTCCAAGTATTTCTTTAGCTTTTTTTCTTTTTTTCAGGGGCATGACCCAATTATATTATAGACTAAAAGGGACTTTTGTGGATAGCTTAAGAAGTAAACATCCGAAATATTTTTTTCATAAACATATGTTTTGTATTTTAAACAGCTAATAAATATATTATAGGATATAGTGGTTTAGTTCAGGTGTCTGCCATAAACTTAATGTGTTCTGAATGGTTGAATTACAGGTGATGGCAGTTTTGGAATTGGAACCTTGTTGGAGGTGTGTTGTTGGGGGTAGACTTATGGGGGTCAGTGAGCTTCGCCTTACAATTAGTGTTTGACACACCTTCCTGCCTCTGTTTGCAATGTTTTGGCAGAGGTGATGTTCAACCCTCTGCTCATGCTATCATTTTCCCTGCCACCATGGAGCTTTCCTTTGAGCATGTTAGCCAAAATAAACCCATCCCTCCAAAACCTGCCTTTGGATGGGTTCTTTGTCACAGCATGGGAAAACTGACTAAAACTCATGTATTTATATTTATATATTTATTTACATATTTATATATTTACACATATATAAATATGCAATATTTATATATAAATATTTTAGTGAAGTCATCTCTTTATTGTATACTCATAATATATATTCATATATATGTTCTATTTCATATATTTTGCTTCTATATATTATATACACATATATTAATTTTTTTCATGAAACAATTTATTGACCAAAGATTTAGATCTTGTAAGTTTTGTGATTAAGAAGCAAATAAATTAACTACAGAAATAATCATAACTTTTCTTATTATGTTCTCTAGTGCAAAATACTTCAAGAGTGGATATCAAGTAAAATATTAATACATATACAATTTTTTAAAATTTCATTCATTTATTTACGTACATGTGAGTGTGTGTGAATGGGTACACCATGGCATGCTTGTCACTACAAACGAACACCAGATTTTTATGCCACTTTTTGCATCTGGCTTCCATAGGCAGCTTGGAAATTGAACACAGGCTGGTAGGCTTTGCAAGTTAGCACCTTAAACTGTTAAGCCATCATCCCTGCCCTACATGTAAATTTCTTTAAAAATTTATTTAGTTTACTCTTTCTATTTAGAAAATTTTTTTCAGACTCTGGATGCCTAAACATACCAAGGGAAAAGCACAAGAAGACTTGACTTGTTTTCCCAAATCCTACAGTGGCATTATTTACATGAATCTCATTTGTGTCTTGGAGAGTCAATAGCTAGCAAACCCATGTCATCACTCTAGCCTCTACACTAATCAGTCTAGAAAGTTTTCTAACAAGTTTCATAATTTATTGGTCATGAGCCATTAAATACTTTTTAAAAAGAACATGGTGACCAAATTGATTATGTATCTTACTTGAAAGGGGAAACAAACCAAAATCTGCATTGTAATCTTTGAAATGTGAACACCTTGACATAAAATGACAGTGTGAAACTTTAAATAATTAAATTTAGCATCTTGAAACCTCACAGCATAGAAAGCCTTATTTTTTTCCATTGATCAATGAAACTCTGTCCAAGGCTTTCTTCAGCATGACATATGGATAGGACTGTCTTCATCCACTGCCCCTCTCTCTCCTTAGTTAGATATATGGAAGTCATGCCAAGTCATCTCACACCTGGATTCTAAAATCTGACTATGTAACTGCTTTGTGAAAGAACTACCTCAGTTCCTTATTGATTCCCTATCTGAATAAAATATAACTTTTGCCATGTCTTCTCACTTTGATAACTATTATATCATCAAAATTTAGCCTATTTATAACATCATTGAAGTGACAGTTTAATAGCTTTGAGAATAACCTGTAACTACTAATATATCATATGAAATTACTCTTTACTCTTAATTCCTACATTAGATATTTTATATGAAGTTCTACATTGGGAAACATATCTGCTCTTGCTTTCTTTTTACTTCATAATAAAAAAGTAGTTCATGCTAGGCTGTTGCCTAACAAATCATTAAGGATTTTTGGGGTATTCAACTTTAAACCAGGTATTATAACTCTGTAAACCATTATAACAATTCTATAAGGAAAACGGCATTATCCTGAATTAAAAACGGAAGAACTGAGATATTAAAAATAACTCAAAGATTCAAAGTTTCTGGTAAAATGAGGTTCTATTTTTTTCTTTATTGACAAAACTATTTCTGTTCTATCTTGCTGATCCAAAAAGTCATGCCATCAAACTTCCTCTCTCAGGCTCTTGTATATGAGAGTTTCCTGTCAAAGCTTTGTCTATTTCATTTCAAATGCAAACCATTTCTACCTTCATTAAGAACTAGTCTCTTCTCTTCTGAGCACTCCATGCACAGTATCTGTAGCATTCCTTTCATGCTTTTATATTCCGGTGTTACCCACCATCTGTTCACACCTTCATAATGGAGAAGTGCTCTGAAGAGTAGGTGGTGTCAGCCTTGTAAAGTACATGTGTTCAGGAACAATGTGAACATCTTGTATCTTGAGGGAAAATGAACATAAATAGAGAGATGGGAAAATGGAAAAATCCCCAAAGCTAAAGGGATGAGTTGTTTATGTACAACCTGAGCTATGTGGTGGTGACCTTAAGATATTTTCATCACCTATTTATTTAATTTTTTTCCACATTCCAACTGTACAGATTACCATTGCAGTTTTGGTAAGGCAGCTGGCCACAATCACATACCTGTCTAAATCTCTCCTACAGGCCTGAGAAGAGTCAACCATCCTCCAGCATTCAGTGAAAGGAAAGCTTCAATGAGCAAGAATTGGGACTAATTTTGATTCATAAATAAGGTTCATTTTTCTCTTGAAATTCACCAACTCATATATTCAGTGACCATGTGAGAAGATATTTCAAAGCATAAGGAAGGTGTCATGGTTTGATCCAGGTGTCCCTCACAAACAAATGTATGTGTTCTGGGTAATCAATCCTCAACTTATGGCAGTTTGGGAATTACAACCTCACTAGAGCTGTGTTGTTGGGGGCGGACTTTGGGGGTTATAAGCCAGCTTCCCCTTGCCAGTATTTAGCACACCTTCCTGCCGCTGTTTCCAGTGCTGTGGCAGAGGTGATATCCAGCCCTCTGCTCATGCCATAGTTTTCCCTGCCAGGATGGAGACTCCCCTGGAGTCCCTAAGCCAAATAAACCCATTCCTCCACAAGCCACTTTTGTTTGGGTTCTTTCTGCGCAATAACTAGAAAGCTGACCACAACAGAAGGGAAACAGTACTATTCAAAATATTTGAGACAGATGTAACCAGCATAAGTAGGGTAGCAATGCAAAATATCAAGTCAACCCTGGCCTTTAATTCCACATTCTGGAGGCAGAGGTAGGAGGATAGCCATGAGTTCAAGGTCAGCCCGAGACTACATAGTGAATTCCAAGTTAGCCTGAGCTACATGGAGACCTTACTTCAAAAAACAAGCAAACAAAATAGGTCAAGCCAAAGAAACAAAATATAAGGAATCATATAGACCCACACCTGGAAAATTACAACATTTGAATCTGATAGAATTGGTGCAGCCCTTACTCCTACTTAGAACAATTCAGAAGCTTCATGATGGAAGATAAACTCTGTTAGAATTCTCTTTACATTGTATTTTTAAAGTCACTCTATGGTTGTTTAAAACAGTGTATAGAAGCAAAAGGCTTGCTTTGAGGCAATTTAATGGGTAACAGGATCATATAGCCACATGCATAGTGACTGCAAATGACTACTGACTCCCACTACAGGGAACAAGAACAGGAACCTTTTAAACTACAATCCCTCTCATGCTAATTGTCTAAATATACAGGAACATCAATGAACTATAAACATCTGTATGCAGCTTGTCATTTACTATTTAAAATATTTCATGTATTCTACCCAATAATATCTTCAATACCACTTTTAAAATTAAAAGGGAATAGTGCATAGATTTTTAGTTCCGGTGAAATGTCTTGTTTATAGCTTAACTAGACTCATTTTGAATGACACATTGATATCTGTGAATGAAAGTGGCTCCTGTATTCTCCTAAATTATATTTAAAAAGTTTAAGAGTGTAATTTTCTGCCTCATTTATTAAAATGTAGAATGCTGAGGAGTAGAAGCCATCCTGCTGCAGAAGAGAGAATTCATGTTGGGAACCATCAATTCCTTTCTCAGATAGAGGGCAGAGTAACCCTGAATTGGCATTGGGGAAGTCTTGGTTCTAATCATTCAAGTAGGGTGTTGGAAAGTAGAAATACAAGGCTGGAAATTCAGCATAACTATAAAGTTTTCCAATCTTCCCTTTGAGTCAGAAGAATCTAACATGTTACAGGAGGGAAAGCATAAGGCTGTAAGGTCTGCCTCATGTTCAAGTTCCTGCACGCCTTGGCTCACTTTGTCTTCACTGAGATCTCCAAAATTCTCACTGTGAATATTCACTACCAGTCTCCTTTTAGGATTAGGAAAATGTTAATAATTAAAAAGATGAAATGTGTTAAAATGTTCACTCCTAAGGCATCTAAATTAAGCATACATTAATTTTATACTTTTGTAATTTCCTTTATTTGAACAATGAATTTTTAAGTTGCCAAGAAAAACAGAAAAATGCAAAAATATTTTAATAAATTTGATATGCATTGAAACCTACTCATGTTTCTCATATGCTTCCCATAAAAACCTTACCCTTGGGATAAATACCAGCCTGAAATAACACTCGCTTGGCTCAGATTTTTATGAAATGTTAGGCATTTCTTGAGTAGTCTTCATTTATTTTGGAAGGTAAAAGATTGATATTGATTGGAAATGAGTTTAAATGTGATTTGATGAAAAAGGAAGTTCTCAACTCAAGTACTGTCTGTTTTGAATTTAATGACTTAATAACTTTCTTGTGTAGGCAGTTCCAATTGTTTGAAAAAAAAACATTGAGTCCCTAATTGGACAATTAATTCTTTTTCTTTTTCATGGCTAGTCAATTTGGTACAGTAGAAATCAGAGAAAGTGTTCAGTGAGGGAATCAGTTAATACATTTGCTTTAGTCTTCTCTGCACTGATCACATTGAGCTGTGAGGCAGACATGTACATTGTCAAATCAGTTGCATTTTGGAAAAATGGACAGTGATTTTGGTACACTTGAAAGCCGATTTTCTCTAGAGCTTTTTAATCACGGTATATACAGTAACGTTGTTAGAGAAAGGTTTATCTTATTTCAGCTGCTTTTGAGAAAGTAAGCCCGTTTTATAAATGCTATAGATCAATATTTATACTTGCATGAAATTGGATTTTCAGGTGACATCATGAGAAAGTTTTGTTCCAACAGGCAGGGTTTGCTAAACAGAATGGCAAGTTACATTAAGTGGAAAGTACCAGAGAGGAAATTGCTGATATCTGAACCTAATACTTGTCTCCTTCGGGAGACAAGACTCTGAAAACACCTTCTAGAATATTCTTGCACAGGAGTCATAATCGATGAGAGGAGTACTGCGATGCATTCTCAACAAGTGCATGTCTGTTCCTTAAGGACATTGGGATCTGTTGGGTAATTTTAATTTTCATTCATAAAGTACCTTTGTTACCTCTCCATCTCTGAGTGATGACTTCTTCAGTGGTATTCTTGGTCCATGAGGGAAGCAATGCATTGACCCACTGGCCAGGAAAATGGCTGATAACATCTTTGAGGAAAGTTGATGAGACAGTTTTAAATGAATCAAGAATCATTTGGAAAAGTCTTTAGCACTCAATGTAAATCATATTTTTAAGAGACGGGCTTGAGAGATGGCTCAGTCAAGCAATTGCTTGCCACACGAACTCCAGGAAGTTTAGAGCCATAGGATCCACATAAAAATAGGTGTGGAGGTCTGTGCCTGCAATTACAGAACTCATGAGGTAGAGACAAGGGCTTTGGACTTGCTTGACAGCTTATCTAGTTGAATTGGTGAGTGTCACATTCTAAGAGATCTTATATCAAAAAATAAGGCAGATCAAAGGGGGAAAGCACCTGGCATTAACTTGTGGCCTCCCTACACAGGTATATACACACATGTATGTACACCTGTACACGAGTGCCCACACATATATGAACATTCACACACACACACACACACACACACACACACCACAAAGATGCACACACAAAGCAAATGAAAGTTAGCACATCTTACTCTGTAAGCAAATAATATCAAATGTTCACTAAATACCAGAGAGTACTGTAGGCTCAATTGAATAAGTGACAGAGCTGAGAAGTTCAGAAGGAATGGGCTGAATCATCCTGCACAGTTAATCGTTGTATCATATGGGACAGGCCTGGTGGCAATGGCACATAGACTGTATTTCAAGTTTAATTGGGAAATAGCCAAATCTCATTGATAGATCTGACTTTTTTCTTTTCTTTTCTCTTCTCTTCTTTTCTTTCAAAGTCCTTTTATTCTAACTCTTCAGATATATCTAGGTTCCATTATATCTTTTCTGTCCTCACTGCCATTACCCAAGAGCAGATCTGACTTCTCTTCTGGTTGCTTTATGTTACTAAGTGGTCCTCCTACTACAGTGCAGACCCCGGCATTTGTGAAACACCAGCAAAATACCACTATTGTGATTTCTGTGGTACATTGCTACTGAGAGTAATGGAATGAAAATATTGAAATCTGAAAATGACTCTCAGTTTCAAAGTCAGTCCTGACTTCCTGTTCCATGGCTCTGTCCACTCCAGACATAATGTGGTAGTCCTTGATATCTTGCACCTTAGCCCAAAGATTGGACTGGAGATTATCTGGACAGGAGCAAGTTCTATGCCCAAAACAACTCTCAGCAACATTCCATAGTGATTGGAGGATGTTGATGTCCAAAGCTGGCAAGAAAAGCTCAATGTAATGCTAAAATATGCCTAAGCCAACAAATGAGCAAGACACACAATCCACAAAAGGGCAAGATCTTAAAGTAATTGAAGGAAAACTACCAGAAACTGGTATGCGAGCAGGTGCACTGCTGTCCATGAAGATGATTCCATAGGCTGATAATATGAACATTGACACACTTTTAGACTGACCCCTTCATGGAATAGTAACTAACATTCTGAGCAAGATCTGAGACAAAAATGTCATTTCACGAACATGATCCTTCTGTGCCTTCCTGGGGTGGCTGCAGGGTTTGAGACACAGTGTACACACAAATGAGCTGTTGTGAGGCTTTTCCCAAGCTTTGTAAAACACTAATGAAGTCATTCGCTCTTTGGATCAATGAGTAATTTAAAAATTAAATAAAATTTGTGGCAAAGAAGCTGAATCTTTAAGATTAATAATTTGAATATGAACAACCATTAATTTTGATTAGAATAATTCCAGAAAGAAATGATGCAGGGAGAAGGGTGGTGGAAGGGAGATACCATCTTTAAGAAAGAGAATGACAGATAGATATTGAAAAGTCACCTTAAACTAATATTTTGCTTTAGATATAAGAGAGTTAAAAGTGATTTTCTTATATCACAGATGGTTGAGGAAACTTCACCTGAGCCTTGGCAGCCAGAGAGTATCTGCATGCATGCCGTCGCTCCCAGTGAGATGGTCTAATAGTGAATAAGAAGACAGTGAGAGGAGGCTGACACTTGAAAGGTCCCTGACAGTCTGTGGCTGATTGCTGATAGCGTTAGAATAGACTTATTATCAGCTTCTATGCACCTTATCAGAGTGAACATGCCTCTTTGAAAATTAAAGTATATGAAAAAGGACATCTTGTATTTCGTCTTTTGATAGTTTTCCCTAAAATGCACATTTTAAAAAAGAGAAGAGAAACTCCTTATCATTTAAAGTACTTTTTCTACTTGATTAAGTTCTCTTTCTCCCTTTATGGAAGCTGGGATGAATGCCCATGAAATACCAGGGGTAGGGTAAAGGCAAATTGTTGGTATTATTCAACAAGAGACTGGTAAATCAGACCAGAGTATGCTAGACTTGAAACAAGGAGTTTCATAAACGAAAAGAAAAACACAAACAGCAGGGACTTTTAAGCTCTCTTTGTTTGTTCCTTTGTTAATATCTTGCTCTGCTAGGTTTACAAATCCTAAATAAATAGAAATTAGTGCTCCTTCCTCTGCAGTCCATTTGCTTTAGATGTTTGCCTTGAGGGACATTTGTGTATTCTGCTAATGGCTGCAGCGGAGTGCTGTCTCATTTTCATTCTGGCAAAAAAAAGGCCGTCACCATGGTTACAGTTTCATTTGCTAGAGAGAAACTGATGGCTGTTAGTGATCCCATCATAAGCAACTTCTGTCAGATTTCTTATCAAGTAGACATATTTTGACAAAGTGAAAGATAACACCGTAATAAGAGAACTGAGTTGCTACTCTATGTAATGAACCATTTAGCATTAAATGAAATGTGAAACCACATTTTAAAAACTGAAGGTGGGGAGAAAAAGTAATATTTATAATTTAAACACACACGCACACACACACACACACACACACACACACACACACACACACACAAGAAATATTCCACCGTACAGTAATGATGGCTTCTTTTCTTTTTGTTGTCACAGTAACTCTTACAGGATAAAAGTGATTTATATTGGGGATCTCACCAAACCACAATGAGGCTACTCAGGCCTGCCTGAGATCCAGGATATAGAAATCTTGATTCTGTCGTTTACCTTAGTGGAGCCCAAGGCTAAACCTGAAGCCAACCATGAGGGTGGTGGGTCAAAATTCCTGATCAAAGACATAGTCAAAGTTTTGTTTTGCAGGGGAGGCATTCTAATACCAAAGTAGACCTTCAAGAGCAGCTCAAACACCTCATTCATATCCGTGAGCCGTGGGATGCCCCAGAGATGGCCAGGAGGATTCTTGGAACAACCATAGAGAACAATGTAGCCTAGCATTTCCTTGCACACTTTGAGAGCAATGCCAGCAACAGTCCAGTTAAGGACAGGGGTTGAGGTTAGAGTAGGTGTTGTAGACCAGCAAGCGGAGCCTGGGGAGCCTGATTGGTAGGACTGCAGCCTGGTATCTCACAGACACAATTGATAGCATTTTCTTCAAATTGATAGTGAAAAGTCCTGGATGTTTTCTAATGTTTTACATTTGACTCTGTGTTTGTGTGGAATATATTCCAGAAAGGATAATAACTGTAGAGATTCTATTTTGAAGGGGAAAAAAAAAACATGACCCTCTTACATACAAGAAGAAAAGATAGAATGTGCGCATGATAAGAATTTCCAGCCCTGCTGGCACAGACACCATGATTGGTGTCTTAGAGACTTTCAGTACAGGCCAGAAGAGAACCTGAGCCACTCCTCAGTCTTTCCACTTATGGCACAAAGGAATGAAAATATTGGGGGGATGTGACCCTGAAGCCATTTGCTTGCTGTTTGGTTTTACAGAAGGACTGCTGTATTCTAATGGTTTCATTTTATAATTGATTTGACCAGTGGAGGTGCTAATGTGATTACCTCCCTTAGAAGTAATCTGTTTGAGTATCTGTCTTCCTGAGCAAGTGATTTTCCAGTTTCAAATGTCTTTACCTGGAGTACTTAAAAGGGCTTGCATATAAAGTACAAAGATGTAATACAGTGAGAACTACTGGATACTAGTGTGACTAATAGACTCTCTAAATAACAGAAAATACTAGAAATGGGCTGTAACTAAAGTCATCTACTGACAACCAGGCACCAATGAGGGTTTTTATATAATTATGAAATTATTTAACATTTCATGCTTCTCTGAAACAGTGAAGTTTACCAAGGCACCATGGTATTGGAGTGTTTGCAATCCATTTCTACACCCCTGTAACTAACATTGCAATATGATTCTGTGTTTAATGAACAAAGTATAATTCCTTATATGTGTTGCCAAGGGAACTTTAAAACTCATGCATTCATTTTCCTTGCAAGAGTTGAAGGAATATATTTTCTTAATCAGTTGAATTTAAAAGCAATGTCTCATTTTTCACTCACTGGCCAATTGAAAACAAGGAGCATAGCTTAAGATTCACGTTATATCAGGTAGCCTATGACACAGAATAATATATGACTTCATTTTAATTCAAAGAATATAATACCATAGATTTATAGAACACAAAAGAGATCAAATCACTTTATGAAAATGTTCTACTGACAGCTCATCTGTTTGTGTAAGGAAATGGGAACAAACCCAGGATATACAACTTGCAATATAGTTCTTCTTCAATTACAAAATAAGGTTGTTCCTGAAAAATTGAACATAAATCCAAATTTTCATGGCCCACTGCAATGCATTAGAAATTGTTTGCAAAAGAAAAAATGTGTCTTTTGTGAGAAAAACTGTAGAAAATAGAAATATGGTACACAATCACTGCCTGACCTTTGCCCCAAGAACATTTGCTCTGGGCATGGTTTCCAGGAGAGAAGAATTCCTGGTACTAAAAAATATGTTCAATTTATTATTTTTCAAGTATATAGATGTTATACCAGCTTGTAATACAAGCTATGTTGGTCTAAGAATCAACTAACCAGGACAATCAGAACATTCATCTCAGCTAGTGACTTCAGAACTTTCATAGACACTTCAATAGTTCATAGCTATGATCACTCTGAATTATAAAATAACCTCTTTGATATTAGAAAAAACCGTGCTTTGTAGAATGGAGAAAATAAACATTTAAAGACAACACTTAAATCTTTTGAGGATTCAAAAAGTTTTCCTCTGAGTTGCCATATTATTATAAAGTTTCCATTTAACCCATTTATGTTAAGTTCTTCAATTTTCATAGAGTTTATGGTTTAAAGAATTTTAGGTCCTTGGGGCTGAAGAGATGGCTCAGTGGTGTGATATCCTGAGGGCCTGAGACTGTCAGAGTTCAAATCTCATGACCCCATGTAAGATAGCAGTGCCAGCCATGCAGGCCCATAAGCCCCGTACCACAGGAGAGCAGAGACACAAGAATTCTCAGAGCCCCACAAGCTCCAGAATTAGATAATGAAAAGGAGACTCAGACTCATAACAAGAGCAGCCAACGTTTGGTTGCTTCCAACTTTTGGCAATTACAAATAAATTGATATAAGCTTTTGTGTGCAGGTTTTGTGAGAACATATAAATGCATTTTCAACACCTTATGGTAAATAAATATTGGAGCCATCACCAATGGATGGATGCTATGGTAACTGAATTTTAGGGTTTACTTTTTTAAGTACATGTCAGTTTCTCAAAGCTGCTATAAGATTCCTACTCCCATAATCAATGAAAGAAAGGTAAAACTATTCCACATCCTTGATGGTGTTTGGTGGCTTAAATACTCTGGGTTCTGCCCAATTCCATAGCCATATAGTGGTATTTTATTGCTTTAGCTTGTATTTCTCTAAGTGACATGTCATGTTTGGAGTCTTTTCATTGTTAGTTTACCATCTGTATACTTTCTGTGGTGAGGTGCTTAGTAAATTACATTGCACTAATTTGGGAGCAAAATATGTTTTGTTAACACAAAAAAAATCTGTTTTAATTACAGTTACAATAGTGTTGCTTATATTAATTGTCAAGTGCATCCACAATATTTTTAATTATTTAAATATTTCATAAAGAAATGAATTTTTGCATGTTTTAAACAACTGCTTTACAAATGCACTTTAAAAATGTCACTGAGTTGGGCTTGGTGGTACATGCCTTTAAACCCACCACTTGGGAAGCAGAGGTAAGAAGACTGAGCTGTTCAAGGCTACCCTGTGACTGCTTAGTGAATTCCAGGTCAGGCTGGGCTAGTAGAGTAAGACCCTACCTTGAAAAACAAACAAACAAAAAAAAACAACAACAAAAAAAGAAGTCATTTGGTTTTCAATTTAGTCTTAAATCAGGTAATTCTAATTTGTGAGGTGCTGTGATTAGCTAGCTAATATTAAACCTTCCACTGTTTCATGTGGCAGTTTTTCAATAAAATGAGTTTTAAAAATTAATTGTTCTTATAGGAGTAAGACTATATGATGACAGTATATTTAAAAAAACAATAAAAATAATCTGGTATGGTGCCTATGATCCCAGAACTTCAAAGGGATGCTGAGGCAAGGAGAACTTCATGAGTTCAAGGACAGCCTGAGCTACACAGGAAGACTCTGTCTCATATTTACAAAAGAAATAAAAAGTAAAAAAAAATAGAAATACATTTTTTTCTTAAAATGTTTTTCATTTTAATTTCATTGACTTATTTTCAATTTTTATTACACATCCAAATACATTATAATACAGGACACATATAACCTTGAATAAACATCATATTAAAGACATAATAATGTATTGAAACTATATGTCATAATTTATTTCAGCATTCATATTTTGGAAAATGGGGTTATTTGCCTGGATTTGCTGCTTTAATATACATGAGATTTTTTTTGTATTTGATTTATTTTCATTTGGGAAACTCCAGTTGTGAAACAAGAAAAAGTTAATAGACTTTCTTTGATTTTTGCATTTTTGAATTACTTAAGATGATGAACTTTTGACATTTGTTCTAATTTTTTGAGTTAAATTTAAAATTTCCTATTGATATTATTTTTCCTTATTTATTGAATTTTAGTACAATTGAAATTATTTTCATTTTGGTTAAACAGTATTAAATGATTTTTCCCCATTGGCTAATTGGAATAAGACAATTCTTTTTTTTAATATTTTATTTATTCATTTCCAAGGAGAGAGAGAGAGAGAGAGAGAGAGAGAGAGAGAGAGAGAGAGAGAGAGAGAGAGAGCACGCCAGGGCCACCACCTTGTGGGTCTGGCTTATGTGGGTACTGGGGAATTGAACCTGTCTTAGGCACTGGAGGCAAGTGCCTTAACCGCTAAGCCATCTCTCCAGCCCTGGAATAAGACAATTCTTGATAGTTTGGGGTATTTCACTATTTCCAATAAACATGTGTAACGTGTTCATATTTTCTACTTTTTGAGTTTCATAAGAGCTGACTATAGTACTATATATTTTCTATAAAGGCTATATGTACCTAAAGTCCTCTTAAAATATTACAAAATTAACCAGTTTCCTTTATGGGCCACTCAAAGAGAATCACAAACCATATGTATTTAGTTATTAACAAAAATAGATTGATGCTAAAATCACAACTAACTCTGTATAAATAAAAAATGATTTCTTTAAAATACTGCTTAAAAACTTTGCTTAAAATGTCAGAAGCATCCTCACTCAGAACATGAAGAATCAAGACTAGAACTGGAAGAATGACATTACGAGACTGGAAGTGATTGTTTTCTGGTCATATATTCCTCAATTTCTTCTTAAGTGTTGTAACAAAATTGTCATTCCCTAATTATACAGTTAAGTCCAACCAACTTTAACAATTATATGTGCTTGATCAAATTCCTTATCTAAAGGAGTCCCTCATGGTACCTAATATCTCACACATAATCTTTACAAATGTGTACTAATATGTACTTAGGAAAGGCCAATATTTATCAACTTTTGTTTTGTAGGACTCATAGATTCCATCTGTTTATTATAATTATAGTGGTTGAATTGCTAAAGAAAACCTTTTCAAATTTTCAAAGTATCAATGCAAGAGAACGTCATTAAAGAAAAGGGAATTTGAGGTTAGGAAAATTTATTTTTTTTCATTTTCAAGCAGAAAAGAAATAAATACAGCTCATTTATCCCGATATAGCCATCCGAATTACTGCTTTACAGGGGCCAAAATCTTTTTCAAAGAGTCCTTTAAGCTACAGTGCTACATCCAACTTTCAGAAGAATAGTAAACCCACTTGAATTTTGCTTCTCTAAACCAAACTTTTGAATTTTGGCTTTTCATCAAGGAACAACAAATTAGATGTTCACTTCTCAAATAGCAAAAGCCTCTGCATTTTGTACACTCTGACTACTGGCTAAAATTGAGAAATTACTTGTAGACTCCAATTTTCTGCTTAATTCCCATATCATGATGAACAATGGCTCCAGTTTTATTTAATTTGGAGCCACTGCAGAAACATTTTTCAAAAGCATTCTAATCATCATAGGTGAAATTGAGAGATCATCAGGATCTACATGCACATTACTTACTAAAAGCTTGCTCGAAACAAGACGAGAGAGAGAACTCAGAAAGACTAACAAGGCACAACTGAAAACTCTGTTGGGACTATGCATGAATAGAAACGGAAAAAGACAACAAAAATTAAGATGCTATCAACAAGCAGTCTGAAAGTAACAGAACCTGGAGGAGCCCAGAGAAGCAAGTTATGAAAATGACCCATAGCTTGTTTCTTGCATGATTAAAGTTTCCAGAGAATATGTGAACATGTCTCTCATTTTGTTACTTTGAATATTACAGCACAGCTGGTTCACATTCTCTCTAGATTTCCACTTGCCTGCTAAGTAATCAGATAGAAGGAATCTTTCTGAATCTTTTGGTGCATTGTGTGGATCACAGAGAAAAATGAGATTTCCATGCAGTTTTCTATTCTTGAAAAGAATTTTTCTTTTGTGTGTATGTGTGTGATTGAAGCCACAAAGAGGCTCTACCTGCTAATTTCTGATGAGAGTCAAGAATGTAGAATAAAGTTCAACTTCATGGAGTCTTTTTGATAAAATTACATTTAAAGTATAATTATTTTAACTCAAGACTTTTTCTTCTTTCTAACTGAAAGGTGATCGTTTCCTGAAGTTGTACTTACTACAGTCGTACTGGAAAATTGTAGAACACCAAAGTAGAAACCGAGTGGCATTAACAGCTGTGATCTCATCAGGGTTCCATTTCTTAAAGAAAACATTGAATATTAATTAAAAGTTAATTAGAACTAATTGCCAATTAGAAAAATAATGCAATTTAAAGCTACCCACAACCCTTCTATTACTGTGACCTTTAAGAATACTGCATACCCAAGGGTTTCTAAGCATGCTGCCTTTTCTTCCTTAGTCTATCCAGCTATAGTGAACTTTGTGCATTAAAGCTCAGATTATGGAATGCTAACCTGTTTGCAAAAGGAGTTAGTATTTTACTGAATGGGAATTTGATGTCATGCAGAAAACAGAGTTGAGAAATAGGAAAGTCAATGTAAGAGTTTATAGCTGAAACTGTAGAAGGTGCGTCTTGTGGCCGTGTTGGGATAAGGTTGTAGAACCAGAATTCCCAGGGGGAACACATCATCCTGATAAGACCCTGTAATATTGTCCTTCCGTTCCATAACTGAATCACCTTGAGGATGATAAACAGAACTCCTCTTAAGGCGATTCTCTAGACTTTGCATTAAAAAGGCTCTATTTCATATGGGTGTTGAGGCTGAAGCTGGCAGCCATTTCCCCAGCAGCCAAGCTGAGCCCCAGAGACAGAGGGAATAGGAAACTGAGACCATGAGCCCAGTGCCTCTGCGCCTGGGCCTGATGATTCCTTCCTTTCCATTCCTTTACTGTCCCCTCTAAACTTAGAGTTGTGTTTTACTGTCCCCCTAAACTTAGAGTTGTGTTTCTAGCCACTTAAAAAGCAAAGAATTGCCACCACAAACATAATATTTTCTAGATATTTATAAACTAGACCCAGACAAGAATGCAATACTATATTTCTATGAGCATTAAGAAAAATGGAATCTCACAAGAGCACAACAGCTTCATAACCACTCCCTGATTTGCTCTGAAATCCCATGTTGGCATCTGAGGACCAGGAAGCTGTGGTGTTTCCTGGCAGTCACCTGAGGCTGATCCAAAGCCATATTTTCTGGACATTAGATCGCTCATCCACAATGCATGTAAACTCAGTCAAGACCCAGGAGGGTTTATATCATTGACCTAATATGTTTTATTTATTGACATATAAATGACCTAAAATGTTTATTTACTTATTTGCAATATACGCAGATTGATCTATATGATCTATCTATCTATCTATCTATCTATCTATCTATCTATCTATCTATCTATGTAGAGAGAGACAAAGAGAGGGAGAGGGAGAGAGAGAATGGGCATGCCAGGGCCTCCAGCCTCTGCAAAGGAACTCCAGATGTCTGAGCCACTTTGGTGCACCTGGCTTTAAGTGGTACTGGGGAATCAAACCTGGGCCATTAGGCTTCACAGTTAAACACACCTTAACCACTGACCCATCTCTCCAGCCCAGAAGTGGCAGTTTTTAAGATGGAAATTGCAGGCGTTGAAAAATTGGCTTTCTGTTTTAATTTTCAAGAATCTGCTTTGGGTTGCATGACTTCACAGTCCTCTCTTTTGTGCCCAGCTACAGAAAAGGTGAAATACAGCTACTACATGGTCACTCTCCAAGGAAAGGTGCTGTGTGAGACAGCAGTGTGGGCTAATTCCTCTTCATGCTCAGCTTTGATTTCAAAGTCCTTAACTAACGTGCTAGGAGGCTTCACGCAACAACTGACTTTATGTTCTTCTCAGAGGGTGACTTCTGATTTCACAAAGACTAATCCAGTCAACATCTCTGCCAAATGAAGGCATCATTTTTGTGTGTAATTGATATAACTTCAATAGTTGAGAATTTCAGCTCTATATGTGGTGGGACAGATATGATAATTAATTAAAGTGATATTGAATAGAGGGGTCACTGACTTATGAATTGTTATTTAGAAATATTTAAATTAAGTATCAGAAAAGAAAACTTACAATTTTTAATTTTCAAGTTACAGACTAGTGTTTAAAATTTCTTATAATTTTTTTATTTTTTATGATTCTATTGTCTAAACAAGTAAGTATAAAAATTAAAAAATGAGATTTTTTCTTTCAAACAATTTTAGCTTAAATGCTTTATTAATCTTGGTCTCAGGTGATTCTAAGAAGGTTATACAATCTAATTCACATTATGGAATGTGGAAGTTTCACTGTGACTTAAAAGTAAAATTAAAGTTTAAATGTGGCACAAAAAGGTTGCTCAGACCTTTGATATTTTAATAGTATTATTTTTGCCTTAGAGGCTATAAGACACATTTAATATTTAACTTTTATGATTCACAATGGCAATAGGAATTTTCAAATTTTTTGTATCTTTATCTTTGTGAGACAATTCTTTAAGAATTGTAAACAATCTAATTTCTACATATAGAACTCTAGTACAATTTTAATTATGACTATTTTAATTGATTTGACAATAAAAATTCTAAAAGGGCACCCCTTGAGGTTGTAGAAAGTTCATCTTTAGGGTTTTCTTTCTAGTTATCAAAGGATAACCAATGTTTTCATCATATAAATATTGTGAAAATACAACCATATACATATACAACTATAAAAATTTTAATTGAGTGTCCAATTTAAATTATTTAGGTTCTCTAAATTCCATTTCATATCACAATATAATGTCCAATCATTTTATGTAAACAACTGGAAAATGGTCCAGTTTTGTGATACAGTTCAATTTTAGAGTATATATCAATTTTAATACAAAGAAGAATTAATTCAGTCAAACATGTCTAACAGTACTGAAATTCATATTAACCTTGTATTTTTAAATTATCTCTATATTAGGATTTTTTTTGCAACTACCTCTGGATATTCTAATAGCTTATTTTTTCCATTTATATAGTTTCATTTCTCCGGTAACTTTTTTTCATTCAGCTTCAGACTGCCCACTCCAAAGAAAGGGAACAGTGACACGAGAATGTAAAAGTGGCAGCAGATAACACAAGTGTCATTTATATTTATGTCTGGAATGCATTTTCTGCTGCCCTTTTCCACCTCAGAACATTTACCTTCCTAATTATGTTTTACTCAGTCTAATCTTTATATTAATTTGAATTCCCTGTGCTCACAACTGACAGTGAGAAGAATGGAGAAATTTTCCTGAAGGAGAGGAAAAATTAGATTAAATCATAATGATCACTCGTATTCCTATACCACTTCAAGTCTACAATGTGATTTTGTTTATTTTCCCTGTTAGTCTCTACCATTATGAGGCAGATAGAGAAGGGTACACATTAGGGGAAAAATTTGCACCTGACAGGCTCAGGATCCTTTCTGCAAGATCCTGGCTGGGCTGCTTGGAAGTTCCCTCAGGGCAGGACTCTGAGCTCTGTTCACTGATAGGAACAAAGCTCCCTGTGCCTCAGTCTGAACATCACTGTACACAAGCACCGCTTGATAGAGTCATGAACACTCCACTCCCTGCTTAGAAGCCAGTCCTGTGCCATTTTGCTCTGTCCCTTACAAATCATCTCGATGAAGCCATGGTTGAGTGGACCAAGAGAAAGGTGTGTCCCTGAACAGCCTGCTTAGAGGTAACCTGGTAGCCAGCCAGTAGCTCCAAAGGAAATCTGATTCAATCAAGGATAGACAAGCCCATTCATTTCTCATGGAGATTTTAAATAGAAGGTAGTTTGTTAACAGGGCAGATTCAATTTGAAAGGAAAGCATAAGAAAAGCTTAAAGTTAATATATAACCCCTTCAACTTTTAAAAAATTGTTTCCTTCTTTTCATATCGTATTTTTGGGAAGGGGACAGTAAGAACAGGCACTGTGCTTACAACTGTGGCTTTTATTTTTGTGATATCATCCACACATAGAAAAAACACATTTTCCATCAAGCTAGAGTGTAAAAGTTCTTATATGAGGCAACTATCATGTTTAGAAATATGGCCAATACTGAGATTGTCAAATAAAAGCTATTCTTCCTATATGCTTTGTAGCCAAACATAGTGATTAATAGCATATCTTTATGTCTAATTCTAAACAACTACAACAGCTTTTAAATTTTATTATTTAATAATCTTTAAAAATTGCAATTTCCCATTGCTTGTTTTCTAGCTAGAATGTACAATATGACAGTAAACATTTATGTATAATAGTTTTAACCTATGGCAGGAAGGAATAAATGTTCATTCTAGTCTTTTAATGTGCTTTTTTCATATTTTTATTAAAACATTCCACTTTTAGGGGCTGGAGAGATGGCTCAGTCATTTAGGAGCTAGCTCGCAAAGCCTGATGATCAAGTTTGATTCCTCAGAAACCACGTGAAGCCAGATGCACAAAGGGGCACATGCATCTGGAGTTTGTTTGCAGTGGCTGGAGGCCCTGGCACGTCCATTCTCTCTATGTCTGTGTCTCTTCTCTCTATCCCTCCCTGCTTGCAAATAAATAAATAGAGATTTTTTTAAATTGCACTTTTAGCTAAAATTATTACTAGAATTTCTATTTCCATGTTTATAATCATTTTTATTGTGTAGTGTTTTTTCCTTATAGAAGCAATGCATAAATTGTAAAGCAATTTTATTATTAAATCCATTAAAGGAGAGATTGCTCAGTGATTAAAATGCTTGCTTGCAAAGCCTGATGACCACAGGTTTAATTCCCTAACTGTCCATGTAAAGTTGGATAGGCATTTGCAACAGTAAGAGACCCTAGTACACCCATATACACACGTGCAAATAAGTCATTTTAAAAAACAAAACATCAATCCATTAAAGATGAAGCAATAGGTCCCGGTCATAATCAAGTTACTATTATCTTGCTAAGGACATCGGTACTCAAGCCCTGAACACTTGCCCTTCCTTCTTTGTCTCTCCTCTGTGTTGATAAAATCAAAGCTTACGATAGCAAAGGCATTTAGTTTTGGCAGAAATACTTTAATCATATTATAGATAGTTTGTACCTATTTCTTATTGAAAAGTACAAAAAAGAGAACTATAGGAACAGAGAAGGAGGGATTATGGCTGTCTGTGTTTAAGAAAAAAGGCATAATATTCTCATGTTTCTAAAACCTACAGGATATCACATTTAGTTTATCCTGTTTTTCAGATGTAAAGTAGTACAGCCAGAGAAGCCAATGAGGATAATTACAGTACAAATATATTCTTAAAAAGGCATAAAATAACTGATTTTGCTGTGCTCATTTATTGCATCATTGCAATAATAAAAATGAAACAAAAATGCGAGCTGAGCTTTAAAATCTGTTATCAAAACTAAAGATTTTGGACTCAATTTTCTTTTTCTACTCAAGCAAATTTTCTGTCCTCCTGGGAAAACGGAACTCCTAGGTAATTATAATAATGTATATTATAGTTATCATGTTACTGCTGAAATTTTATAATTTATTTATGGATTCCATCAGGCAGATAGATTTGGTATTTTATAGCACAATTTATTTATTGATTCTGCCATTCTATTCTAATAGGACACACATGTTACTCAAATTCATAAGTAGATGTGACCTATAATAATAATAATGTACTTGTAAAAATATTACATAAAACATATTCATTTGAAGAAAGCTTATAACCCACTGCTCTATTTGAAGAGACACACTTTTGTCTTTCATTTTATTTTATTCTTTCACATTTTCAAAATGGATTCTTTCTTTGTGCCTTAAATTACACGCCAGGAGTAGAAAACATTCTAAAACATATTCAATGGAGCACCCCGAAATGAGCATGACATCTGATTCAAATAATTTACTGAGGCTATCAGAGCGATTGAAAATATTCTCTTATGTTTTTGATTTTAAGTACTGTATTAAAGTCACTATGGTTTGTAATTTCACTGCACTAGAGAAGTCACTCTATAATTAATACTGCTTACTTACTATAATGAGTCATTGTTTACCATCCCAGGCTATTAGTTTAGCTTAGGGTCTTGAGACTAAAAGCACTATTTTTTTTTTTTTTGCAAAACACTTAAGGCAATCATAAGTCCATAGCAGCCTTCTGTATAACCTATTTTACTGACAAACAATTACATTTTAGATTGAAGAGGTGAAATGATTAAGAATATTTGACTTCGTTGCCATGACAGCATGCATTTTTCATCAGGCACAGTGTAATTACTACAATTTCAATGATGTAAAATCAAGAAAGATGATAACAAACAGCAGAACCGTGGAGATATTGCCATTGCAACCACGTTGCCATAGCAACAGTGATAATAATCCCAGTGATAGATGTTTTCTCTTGCTCTTTCCATTTTGTACGGTTATAACATTCAGAGCCAGTTTTTACCACAGCTTTTTATAGTTTATTAGACTGTCAAAATAGTTTATGAGATGTTGTTGCGAAGGAAATGACTGAGTTCCGCAGCCTAATAAAAATGCCAAATACTCTGTTTACATACTGCTCCAGCACTTAACAAACATTAAAAAATTGTATGAAAAATGATTTGATATTGTATCTGTATTAATCAATTTGCAAGGCATAAGCTTTGTCACTAAAGGTCAAATGAATAGCTTTCAAACAGAGCATTTGGAGAACCGTCTCAAAGCTGATTTTTGACATAACATTGGCAACCTCCTTCACCTGGTTAGAAGTATCAACTACCCACAGGAAATACTTTCCTCAACTGAAAGATAAATAGTTAGAGAAAATTAAAACCACACTTTCTTCTCAAATTGTTTGGGGAAATATTTAAGAGCATGGCCAGAAGTATTCTATGTCAAAATCTTAAGGCAACCATTTTTGAAGGTATAACTAAAGATAGATATTAATGGAATGGGCTCCAAAATGAAAAGGGTGAATAATTTGACATGAAACATGTTTTGATGCACAAGACCTAACTACATAAAGTAAATTGCACCTTAGAGAAAAATATTGTGTGCTGAAACGAGATGGCTGTTTCAATCATTATATAGAGTCTTAAACTTTACATGAGATCTTATTTTACTTTCAATGAAGGCATGTATTCAAGTGATCAAGAATACACATCTACACATCAAGGCAGGCCTGCCATGGGCTTTGTCTGCAGGAAAAGCACCCCAAGATGTATGCATTCAAGTGACTCTGAGGCTTTGTAAGTCATGGTCTCATGAATAGACTACAGGAAATTAACTCTGCCATTAAAGCACCTGTCCATGCAGCAAACAGAAAGCAATGGAGAGTTGTAAAAGTATGTGCAATTATGAGTTACTGAAAATTTTACAAACTAAATAAAGTCTATATTGAAATTTTTCAAGTATAAGTCCTCCCCGTTTATCCATCCATTATCTCTACCAATGTTTCCCACTGGGAAAACATTGGATATGGTCGGATTATTGTATAGGGAAAAAATATCACAATAGCAAACACTGAAGCCATGGACTACTCAGAATGATAGCTCTTGTCTCAGCACTGGAAGACAAAGCAAATGGCTTTAGAATTCATAAAGTGTTTCTTAATGCTCCCATCTACTGATGGCCTGGTCTT
Source organism: Zapus hudsonius (assembly GCA_004024765.1). Classification (NCBI taxonomy): domain Eukaryota; kingdom Metazoa; phylum Chordata; class Mammalia; order Rodentia; family Dipodidae; genus Zapus; species Zapus hudsonius. The sequence continues at coordinate 67,627 of PVHP010000508.1, forward strand.
CACATAATACTTTTGAGCTTTGTTTTGTTACCAAACAAGGAACAGGAAAGTATCTCCCTCTGCAGTGAGAAAATACCAGAATAAATATCAGTTGACATTCACAACACTGACCTCTCTGCCAGCTGTTCTGCTGCTACTCAGACCACAAAAGGATGCTGGGAAATGTGACCATTTGGTCCAGCTGTTAAAGTGAAGATGCAACAAGATGAAGAAAGTTGGACTTTCAGCCTCCTTTCCATCAGAGAGAATTACAAAGAAGACAGCCAGTAATGTGTTGGTTATTTTGTACAAATTCTTTTGGGATACAAGTTCCTCAAATATAATTTTGGCAAGTAAAATAGGTAAATAAAATAATTAATATTTTAAAAAATGTGTGTTACTTTGTTCACTAATTATTACCTCACCATTATCAGAATATTTGATGATCAGTAGCATCCTATTTATACCTAAAAGTAAACTGCTCAGCCATGAAACACACTCTTTTTGACAAACAGTTCAAGGAAGTTCATTACAAAGAGTGGTCACTTTTGTATAGATATCATTGGTTTAGAGAAAAACAATACTCCTCAAGTTTTGCCTTGCAATGCAATATTCTTCTCCATATTTTGCTAATACTGACAAATGCCATCTTTTGTTCAGTACAAGGTCAAAGACTATCAGATCTCTGGCACTTAATTCATCTTTAATAGCAAGAGCTCACAGTACACTCTTTCCCAACTGGAACTGAGGAACTTAAAGTAATTCATAGCCATTAAAAGAAAAATGGAGAGATCCAGAGGTAGAAAACAGAAAGTTGTAGGATGACCTAAGATCCAGAGACTGTTTAAAGCCTCCAGAGAACATTCTCATCATTGTTCAAAGTCAAGTTATCTTTTATTCCTTCCTCAAGAGAGTATTTAAAAAAAAAATCTATCATCTTAAGAGAATGTCCTGTCCCAGGAAGTAATACATTTTTCTTAACTTATATTTCTTTGATATTATATGTTATCTAACTTACAGAACTGCCCTCCTGGGATGTCACTTATTTTATACTTCTAGAATTGCAAATTGAATTATACAGCATTTGGGCTAGTTAGGAGAGAGAAAGATACAAAGAGTAAGGAGGAGGAGGAGGAAGAGGAAGAGGAAAAGAAAGAGGAGGAGAAGAGGAGTTGGAAGGGAAATCGATTGAAACGAAACAAAGTATCTGGCTTAATACCTCAGAAAGCTGTGTACAAATGGGAAGAATATTTTTCGGTTTTATTTCTAAAATTATTATTTGCTGGAATTTTAGGTTTACAATTGACTTCACTTTTGTTTAGTTATAGAAAAATATCCTTAAAATGTGCCTAAATTATCCTGAAGATGATTCCATGTTATTTTATTTTCGAAATAGCCCTGAAATGTGAGGCTTCCATTTCCAGTACTGTGGGTATTTTGATCTACAGAGACACAGATTTTTATGTGCAAGCTAATATTTATGTGCAGGACATTACATAGACCCAAAGAAACCCAATTACTCAGGTATTATCGACATGTCCCAAAACATGTATACAGTTCCAAACCTATAGAGAAATTGCATGTTCGTGAGTGTGTTTCTGGAAAATTTCCTCAAATTTAATTGTTATGGCACTTGCCCTAGTCCCGATTGTATGGCTAATGTAGTGTGAATCATCGAAACTTAAAGAACCTCAATATCCTCACTTAGGATAAGATGAAGATAGCAATAACTATGTGTTCTGTCTTGCAGAGATGTCATCAGGTTTGAAAGAGATGAGAGATGGGAAAGCACTATGGAAAATCAATATATAATTTATATAAAGATGATGCTGGAAAGTCATAACAGTGATGTGATTATTATTATCCTCTGGGAGCTCCTGGTCTGATTTTATAGATAAAAGTATCTTTTTGTGGTGTTCATCATATTTGGTCCTCATGGGCTTGTGAAATCCTAAGCAACTTAGTAGCCAAAGCACCCACAAAGCACCCAGCAGAAATGCAGCTCAAGTAATCTTCAGCAATGAAAAAATCATTATGGTGCTTTTGTAAGAAATTTACTTTGATGAAGAATAAGGTCAAGTAGCATTTTTGTAGGAGTCTGACAGTAGGTACCTGGTCATTTGAGATGTGTACTATTCAGAGTCAGACTCACTATTACTCCAAAGACTAGTTCCCACTGCTGCCAAAGCCAAAGAGACTCACGGCAAAGGAAACTTGCTAATCAGAGGATGGCTTGTTTTTACCTTGGCTTTTTTTTAAAACTTTTTCCTTTTATTTCTTTTTTTTTTTTGTATGCTTTTCTTGTTTCTTTTTGAATTTGTACATTATAATTACATGCACTTATGTGATGCAGTGTGTATTGATTAAATAAAAGAAATTAGCATTTCTCTCTTTAAACATTTATCATTTATTTCTGATGAGACTTCTTAAATTCTTCTCTAGCTCTTTCTAAAAATATATAAAATTGTTGTAAGTCATAACTTCTTTATCTGCAATAAGAATTTATTCCTCCCAGGTAACTGAATTTTGATGTCTATTATTTAGTGCCCAATATCAATTTTTTTCTACCCCCTTCTCTCTGCCCATTTCTCTGCTTCTAGAAGTCAATATTCTACTCTCTAGTTTAATAAAATCAGTAGTTTACCTTCTACTAATCGTGAGAGCATGTAGCATCTTCCATGTGTTTGGACTATTTCATGTAGTACAATACCCTCCAGTTCTATTCATGTTGCTGTGAAAGACAAAATTTCATTATTTTCTTATGATTACCTATTTTCTACTTTCCTACACCAAATATTATTATTTCAGATGCATAGGTTTACCTCAGAGCACATTTGAAAGGTCAACTTTCATTCTTATTGTCAATGTGATTCCATTTCCTGGTTTTCCTCCTATTTCCATCAGTATCCCTCCTTTGAATTTGAGCACATCTATACTATACTTAGTATAGTACAGAGAGAGAGAGGGGGGGGACACTTCAATGAGTCTGTTACTAATACCATGAGACACCGGGTTTACTTAACCCATGTTTGCTGAAAAGAACTGTCATTTACAGTAATCTAAAAGATGAGATGGAATGATCAGAGTCGCATTAGCTAATCATAGTAATTCTCTATCACAGAGGGTCTTCCATGACTTTCAAGTAGTGTTATAACCTGTGATCATGGGCTCCAAAGCAAACACTTTCCTTTTTGGAAGTGCAGGGATACAGTTGTCTCAATTGGTCATCTAAAGACGTTTGTGGTCCTTGTGCCCCTGTTTCAGTAAAGCTGAGAATACTTTATCCATTGTTCTGATTTTAGCTTGTCCTCGTTTCCTCATTTTCATTTGCATGTTCACATTCTCCATGCAGAAAGCAACTGAATTCGAATGTTTAAGTCATTAGAAGCTGATTTTTCATTCACAGGTTAAGAATCCCTCTTCCTTTTCTGAAATACTTAGTATAGATACACGTTGAGTTTTGGTGTTTTTTTTAAGATTCTTGAATATTTGAATATAAAGAATTGGTTTTAGGTGAACCAAATCTAAACAAGAATTTTTTAATGTTTCCTACACACCTTGTGCATGTAGTTTGAAGGTAATTCTATATAGACAGCATAGCTAGTGGACCTGCATGTTTAATTTTGAATTTTTAGATTTGGAATCCTTATCCAATATTAGATTTTTCTGTAAAAGTTCAGGAAATTTGAAGCTAAGTATGTGCTGTATATCACTGATTTTTCTGAGGCTGTTAAAATCATGGCTTTGAAGCCCCAGGAGGCTAAGGATTGCTGCGTGTGCTGTGAGTTTGAAGCCAGCCTCTCCCAAAAACAAAGATAACAGAAAATCCTTAACTTTGAACTTAGTGAAGCTTGGCTTAAAAGCTACATATTGTTGTCATTATCATCTGAATTTCCAAGTTTTATGAAACTCTTCAAAATGGTTTCACCTAATTCCTAGAAGGAATTGAAGTAGATCTATGGATATCACTGTTTCTTTTTATAATATACCTGTTATTAAAAAAGAATAAGAAACACAGGATGATATTAAAATCATTTCACAGCATGAAGCAAATTGATGTTCTAAAAAATAAGAAAAATTTAAGCTCCAGTTAACAATGACTGCGGAAGTTACAAAGTTAAAAATCACTTCTGTACATCTGGGATTTTACAGTGGCTATTTCTGTCTTGTACGTTTATCTTGTTATTTTCCCACCAACTGTTATTCCTTGTGCTCTTGTCTAGCTTTCTCCTGGATCACACTTTGGAGATGTAGTCATATAAGACAGTAAGTATTTCAAGATGCCAGAGTATATCTTCTGTTTTCTAGCTGAATATTTTAAGGAATTTTGGGAACACCAGATCAGATAACTTTGTCTGAGTTGTACAAACAACTCTGATTTCCAAGCCGCACTATAAAACTTTACATACTTTCTTCCTGCTCCTGTTTTCCTTCACACCTCATCTTTGGTTGTTATTGGTCCTCTATTATTTTTCTGGGCAGAAAATGCAAAGGAAATTGCAAGGATTTATGCCATGTAAAAACTTAGCTGCAATGCTGTGGACTCAAACCTTAGCATCCTCTAGACTGAATTGGGGGGACTTGATTAGATCATTCTAGTAATTTAATGCCAATCTCATGATTAAAGACAAAGAGTACCTTTCTCAATTAAAACAAAGAAAAAATCAAAGATATAAAATTGAATTTCTAATAATTTCTTGGACCCACTAAAAATGGTTGTCATTTTGAGGCTCATTTCCTACAAGTAGAATGAGATGATGTGCAATTTTGCTAGGTGGGAGTGCTAAAAATAAGAAATCACCAAATACAAACAAACAAAAAGTTCAGGTGTGCTCTTATGAAACCTTCAGCTTTTCTCCTCTGAGGTCTGATAAGTTTCTAATCTCAACAGCATGGAAGATTCTTCATGTCATGTAAGAATTAATGCTCTTCCCACAAGAATCTAACTTACTATAATATAATAACAGGGCAGGTGAATACTGAGGAATCTGCGATAACCATCTGCACTTCTAGCTGTTCCTTTACAGAAAGATAAAACAAAACACGATGGGATTTAGACACTTGATACACTCAGGATAGTTTCTGAAGACGCCCAGTCTGTAATGGACATCTCTCTCTTCTTTCTTTTTAAAATATAACATATTGATCCAGGACTAGTGATGGTAACTTTTAAGTTATGCTATCATATTGATATTATTATTACATTGTCATTATAGATGAAATATAAATGATGATATCTGATTTTTATGCCTCAATTTAGCATGCAATCACCGGTGAATATATTGTGTTGAAATTTTTTCTTACTTTTTTATGATTTTCTTCTCTCCATCCCAATACAGTGCCACTGCCCTTCCCAGCTGATCTGTGCATCTCCACCCTGACCCACATGCTTCCCTTCCCCCTTGACTCATTGCTCTTCAACCCATCCTGAATATCAACACAAAGGGGCTTCTCTAAACGACACCTAATCTGAACTCACTGTTTCACATCTTTGAGAAATCTAGTTTTCCTGATTCTGAATTAGAAAGTTGCACATTTGGAATGCCAATTTAGGAAAAGAGAAAATAGTGAAAGCTAAGCATTTCAACTGGCTCACAGCACGAAGACTGGGTCATGGCAATGAGGCCAAAGTCTAGACTCCATAACTAGATTTGGCATCATTAATAGTGAGCTGTTCTCTAGATCTTCAATAAGAGGTTCCCTGGGAACTTCCAAGATGTGCAGCGCAGCTCCACTCCAGACGCACAATGATCAGACAAACTCCCAGCAGTCTATGGTTTAACAAGCCCTCCAGGTGCTTGTGACACCTGCTGAAGTCTGAAAATCATCATCTTAGAGAACAGATTAGCCTGAGCCTGCAAACTGGAGTGAAAGGGCCCAGCTGTGGTGGGAGATGTTCTACCAAGTCTGCAAAGGAGGAATTTTATGCTGGGGGCACCTAGCATATGGCTTCTGCCCATGCTGCATGGTCTACTCACCCAGGAAACTGAAAACCACTGTTGCTTACTCCTTGCCCTAAGCCAGTTACATCAGACTCTCAGGGTGGGGCAGTGCCTCAAAGGTGGTAGATGTGTGTGTTTGGGGCTGAAAGCAACTGGTTTAGGCAGATCTGACTTCCCCTAAGGATCTACCACCACTAAGTTTGCTAAGCTGACCACCATCCTCATGCTTCCTTTCCAGGATAGTAACTACTGCTACTCAAAACCTGAGCTTGCTTGTCTACTTGCACCTTTAAATCCCAGCCACTTGATGACAGGACCACCACACTGCTCAGTCCCATTCCCTGTGTCCCAGGGTGTCCATCCTAGACAGCGTTCCTGAGAGGTACTATTGAAGTGCTTGGACCTGCTTCTGTACCTCAGCCAGCCCTGTTCCAGCCTTCAGCAAATAAGCACTCAAGCATCATGTCCAATGAGATAAGTGCTCTATGCTAAAGCTTAACACTTTAACTCACCCTGGAAATATAAACTAAGACCTTCCTCCATGTCTTTTTGAAGTTGCATTATATTGCTTCAAGTCTTAAGTCATAAATCACTCTAAACTAATCTTTCATAGCTTGAAATTGCTTTCAGTATTAAAACAAAGAAGACCTTAGACTTTGTGTCCTTTTTCCAACCTCTCATGACTTGTGAAAAATATTAATTTTCAGAAAAGGAGATAACTATTAACTTGAAAACTAATTGATCTCTATGGTGACATAGCAATCATTGTTGCATACTATCATTTCTCCTGCCCATAGGCATGAAATAATTTAAATACTACAAAGAAATGGAGATTGTACAGCATGGTCTTAAGTGCTGTTCATCAATGTGTCCGAGTCCCTTAGATAAACCATTTGAGAGAATGTAAGAAAGGAGAACCTCCTGCCCAACCTAGACATATGGGAAAGAATTTAATCAGAATCTGTATTAAAAAAAATTCTTGGGTAATGTGGTGGCATATTAAGGTCTGAGAAGCATTAGTTTTGGAAATGTTGGAAAAATTGCTTTGAATTTGTATTAGAGAAGCAATTTTACTTGGTAACTATAAATCCTCCAAATATCTGACATGCTAATTAAAATTACAAATAAATTAGGCTTTTCTCCCTCATTTAATGGAAAATGAGCTTGAAATGAACATATGTGGAGGAAGCCATGGTCTCAGGAAATTAAGCTTAGAAAATGGTTCTTTGCCACGGAACATCCACCCAGTACTCACATAGGAACAGGGGAAGTTGTCAGCCACCAGGAGCAGCCGGGGGCCATGATGACTCAGGACAGGGAACTGCCAGAACTGGTGCCTTAGAAATGGTGAGAACACCGGAGCCTTTTGAAGTTTGGAATTCAAGCTTTGATTCAGCCTTTCAACACACATTATGGAGTTTTGACCATATGTTAGACATAGCATTAAGTACAAGGAAAATTTGCCTTCAGTGTGCTCCCTGATTAAACTTTGGAGACAGTCATGCACACTTCCAAAACAGACTGATAACTGCTCCATACAAAAGGAGCCAGACGTGCAATTCCTAAACTGACTTGAGATAAGAAAGCAATCATAGGACTAGTTTCTTAGAAAGAGTGGCATATGCCCTTTCAAGTATGTGGAGATGAAAATAGCTGTATTTCAAAAGGGCAAAAATCCCATGTTTGTGGGTGATTAGTCAAGGTTCTCTGGGGGTACAGACATGATATGTACATTATGTATATAGTTGAGAGTAGTTTAACAATGGACATGTACACACCAGAGAGGCAGAAAAGATGGTAGCTGCCAAAGTCATGAAGCAAGATGCTCCCAAAATTCCAATCCAGTGCTGAAGTCTGACAATTTAAGAGTTTCTAGCCCTGGGTCTAGGATAAAGGACAAAGAAGGTGGAGTCTGATGTGAGCAGACAATGGCAGCTGACTGACACACACATTCAGAACGAAAGTGACATGCACACAGATGCACCCCACAGCTTTCATCTGGGCAACCAGACCATGAAACAGTGCTCACCACACTGAGGATGGGTGTTTCTTCTGTAGGCACTGTCCACATGTAAGTCTTTTCTGGAAGCAGCCCAACCTCCCATACACATACATGAAGGTATTTTTCACTAATCTAAGACAGTTCTTAATCTAGTCATTTTGAAAACCAAGAGCAACCATCACAATGAGTTACCTGAAGTCACTGCAGAGAAGTGAACATTCCAGGTGAGGTTAATGGGAACACTGAGTAAATGGCATCCGAGGAAAGCTTTTGAGGAATAAGTGATTACACAGTGCTTTGAAGAAAGATAGGGGGAGTTGAGATTCAAGCCCCATTAGTCAATGGGCCAAACCTTTATGAGAACAGGAATACTTTCTGAGTCACTGGAGGGGAAGGTAAGTAATCATGTTGTGGGGAGAACCTTTACACCCAGGGGCTTCTCTTTTATCAGGGAAAAATAATGTAGATAATTCTGGAAAAATGTAGCTGGGCTGGGGAAGTAACAGAGGAGAGCATTCTAACTCAAAATTGTTCCTTTTGGTAATTTGACATGGATCTTTACAAAGGAGGTGTTGCGGATTTATGTGTGATTGGAAATCATGACTTAGTAACAGAAACAATCTTCTAGGATCTCAACACTGTAGAAGCAGGGTTAAAAGAACAGATGCTTCTATTAACTAAAGGCTGCAGGAGGGCACTCCACAGGCAGCTGGCACAGGTGGGCTGGTCTTGAAGATTCTGTCAAGAGTGATGGGGTATATGACTCACTGTTCAATACCAAATTACCAGAATATGAACAAGATGGGTGAAGATACTGTGTTCTGGATTAAAACCTCTTAGAAATGAATATAATTAAATCAAAATATCTCTTCAATCCTGACAGAAGATATTTATATGCTCATTGATCTCAGGAAAGCAGAGTAAACATAAACAAGCAATAGGCAGAGATACTGTGCTACATGCATTATATATGAAATATAATATTGTTAGCAATGCAACCTGATAGAGTAAAATAAAGCTACTTTCATGTAACGGTCTTTTCCTACTTATAATCCATCCTTTTTTATCTGCCCTTGATCTACAAAGAATTTTTCCAGTGTGTTTAGCTAAATTCTTCCCCTGATAAGTTCCTCTTAAAAGAGGAACTTTGCAGAAACTTTGCAATTTTGAAGGCTCATTAAATCTTTTTGGGCCCTGGGGTATCACTAAATAAACCACTACAATAATTTCCTCAATGGCATCCCAGGGACTTAAAAAGTTCTTGTTCCTTTGTAACAGGATGTACTCTTAGAAAGAAATTTACTTCCTACCAGGATATGTCTAAGCCTTATTGTTTATTGTCCTAAGAAAGATTTGAGGAGGTTAAATTAATGATATGCTTAGGCACAGATTTTGATGTAAACAAAACTTCATTTTTAATTATCAATATTTTTTTCAGGTTGGTTTTGTTTTCTAACAGCAACCTGGTTGTCCTTACTACTAGTCTGCCGATGGGGAGAATAATCTACTTAAATGGTGTGAGGAGTTTGGTCTGCCTTTAATTCCAAATTGGCTGCCCTGGAAAGGCATCAGCTGTTTCTTTAAGGCTCAAGGAAGTTTTATAAACACTGCTCTAAATTTAAGTGAAACTAGAACTATCTTCAAACTCTTAAATGACATAATCTAAATAAACTGAACTAACATCTCTGAAGGAATTTCCATTACAGTAACAGAGAGAGGAAAGTTGCATTAGGAGTTATGTGATCTTGCTTCAGCATTCGTTCTCCCATTGTTTGTATTTGCTAATTTTCCTCTTCTACCATCTTGTACTGTTTTTTCAACCCAAAGAAATATAGTCAAAACCATGTGGTTTTATGTACATATAAGTTTCCCCAGAATGTAGTTTCATGGAAGGAACAATAAAAGAAGAAACAGGAGATGGTCTGAACTAAGAATAAAATGTGGAATTCATGTGCAGATCAAAACTGGCATCAGAAGCAGGAAGTATACAAAGGAACTGTATAGACCCCAACTTCAGGCTCTCTGCTTGGCATTCTTCAAAGGAAAGATAAGGATCTTGCTCTCTGTGGAGTCAATGATACCCACAGGACAAACCCCAGGTTTTGGGAACTATTGGCACTAAAGCAAAGATGACACGAAAACCCTGCAGATGTATCACCCCTCCTATCTTTACCCAAATGCAATGATTTCAGTTAGTTTGTAGCTTCTAGATACAGCCTGCCAGATACCACAGAAGTATCTTCTGCTAAAGAATTTATACTTGACTCAAGGCACTCACATGTTTAGTACAAATATGGGAGTTTACAAAACCACAATTGGAGATGGTTTTATAATCCTAATTTATAGTTTGGGAAAGCAAAACTGAATAAAAGAAAATCTTTGATGAGTCATCCAACTAGTAAATGACAGAACCAAGATCAGGAATATTTGTTTTACCCAATTCTAGAACGTGTGTTAGTTCTCCTTTATTATGTCATTTAGGAGGAGTCAATTTATCTTTTCACTATTATTACTAAGGCCTTTTCTTTTAAAAGCCCATGTTACCAAGGCTTCCATGTCCATAAAGAAAAAATATTAATCAACAAAGTGGAGAAAAGCTTATATCAACTGTGTTATTCCTCCAGGACTCCCAATACCCTTTAGGAATCTAGGGGGACCTGGGTATCGTTAAAGTATTTGCTTTGATGGCTTTAGTTTCCCTTCGGTGGATAGTTTATAGGACTTTTGGTCCAAGAAATGCACTATGTTTTGAATCTCCAACACCTGCTGGCCTGGTGAAGTTGGTTTCTTTATGATCGATTTGTATATCTCTTCTCACTCTTTTATAGTAACTTCAATTGTCAGAGGTCAAAATCCCCTGTGGTATGAGAACTACAAGAAAGCTCATTTTTTCTCCTGTGTAACTTCTAAGAATTGAAAATATTTATGAAGAACATAAATCCAGAAAACTAGACAACTCTTCCTTCCCTTTCCTTTGGTGGTATGGGAAAGTGAGCTTCCTCTGAGTTGGATGGGTCTGGAGTCGCCTAGTTGAGACTGTCCCTGGATGTCTCCTCTACTGCTCACAATTGTTTTCTGGATTTGATCTTCACTGATTGTTCTTTATCATTCTCCCTGGTGTCATTCTTTTCTCTAGATGGGTCTCACCATCACTGTGCAGTTCAAGGTGGCCTCCTTCCTGCCCAGTGGTGGGATGACAGGTGAGCACCACCGTACTATATATTCATTTTTGTAACTAATGCATTTGATTAACATGTGATTTTCTTTCTTTTTTTTTTTGTACTACAGGTTATCTGTAAGTGTCTGGTTTAATTTCCACAGTTTGAAGCTTTTCCATTTATCTTTTTCATTACTGAATTTCCAAATCTTTTCCTGATTATTTATGCTGTTCTGGTGAGAAAACATATTTATGTGGTTTTAGTTGGGTTGAGATTTCTGTTATGACCTAGAGTGGGATCTACCCCGCTGGATGCTGCATGGGCCTGTGAAGAATGTGTGCGGGGCTCCTGCTAGGTCTGTCCTTATCAGTGGGCCAGGGGGACAATGCTGTTGCCCGGGGTCTCTGTGTCCTGACTGAGGTTTTCTGTTTGTGGCTTCTTTAAAGATCATGAAAACTTTGCCCGAGGGTTCAAAGTTGTCTTTAGAGTAGCACTGGAAACATAACTTAGAAATGTTTAGTTTTCTGATGAGCCGTGCACACACGTGGACAATGTTTCCAGTGCTTTGAGGGCTTCAACAGGACGGCAGTGACACCTGCCTGGGCAGTTACAGACATACCATGTCCATTTCTCTATTTTATGTAAAGAATAATAGGAATATCTACTACCTAGATTTAACCACATAGTAAAGTAATAAATTAATAGTACTTAGAATCATGTCTATGACATTGCATTACTCAGTAAACATTAGTTGTCATGGTTTGTGCAATGCTGTTGTGACAGGTTCCACAGGAACAGAAATGGCCTCCACCGTTGGAATAATAATCAGCTCCTCACCCTTAAAGCCCTGACAACTGGATTAGGCAGACAGATTGTAGTAACCAGTACCCCTCAAATTTAAAGATGGACCCATTCAAGTGTACACTTTACTCAGCAGAGGCAGTAAAGTAGAGTTAATGCTGAGTTAAAATATTGTGACCCATGGAACAGAAGTGTGAATTTCATGGGAGATCTCACTACATCTTTTTAAATAATTAAATAATTTTTAAATAATTTCTTTATGTAACTAAGAAAACTCTTCTTGATAAATTGTTGCTCATGATGATGAAATTTCCCACCAGATAATTTCTTAGAATCAAGAATACTGGGCTAAAAGAGAGTATGAATCCAAGCTTACATTTTTGACTTGCTTTATGTTGAAAATTTTCCACCAAAAGAACTATAGGTAAAATATAACTGTTGATTTTTTTTTGGATTTGATAATTGTTTGGGTTGAACATTTGTACATAGTCTTTGACACTATGGTGTTTGACAGTTTTAAAAATTTACATCTAGTTTTAATTTTTTCTTAACACTAAATATTTTAATTTTTTGAAGACATCCCAGTCATATATATTTTCTTTCTTTTTTTTACTTAGTTTCTCATGTTATATTGATTCATCTTTAGATTTTCACATTTTGTTTTTATGACATTTTAAAATTATTTTAAGGGTAGCATCAAAAATGTGTGATTCCTTTACTTTAATGAATGATATATTGATTTCACTCTCTCAAAGAGTGTTGATTTAAAATATATTAAAGAAGTAGAATATTCTCATAAGATAGTTTAGTGAAAGCTGAGAATTCACCTATAATATCTGCTACTTGGGAAGCTGTGGCAATAGAATCACAAATTCAAGGCCAACCTAGGATTAAAATGATTAATTATATTTGAAGATTTCTTAATATAATGCCCCCTTGATATATCACAAACCCTACTTAATCTTAACATTATCATTCATTTTTAACATAGTGATGGGTTTAATTTTCTACTTCACTTTTAATATATATTTAATAAATGAAATTATCTTATATTTATCATTCTAACATGCCCTGAAGTTCTAATGGTGAAAAGAATTAGATATTCTTATACTTACACAGTTCTATCCTTATACACACTAAATAAACATTAGAAATAAATTCAGCTCAGCATTTTAACAGATAAAGCTATAACAAAGATTTTTATCTCACAACAATATAGCAATATTCGATTAAAGTTTTTTCAATCTCAGTTGACTTCTTAGGTGAATATTTAAGAAAAATGTATTTTACATGAAATCACATCATGAAGACTTTCTCATTATGAATTTAAAGCTTTACATATTTATCTGAAAACTAAAACATCTTTCTTAGCTACTGATTTGCATTCTTTTTTATCTCTGTTTTGTTTCCATTGTCACTCATCACACATTTAACATTTTTTGTTTGAGTTTCTTGTCATTGTTTTCAATACTCCAGGATGTTCTTATCAGTTATTTTAGTTATTTGTTTCTAAATCATAAGTTTTTGGCTTTACTTATTTCTTCCTCTTTCAATATTTTCATTTCATCATCTTATTTCTAATACATAAAATTGACTAATTTCTTTTTTAATTATCTACACAAAGACTTCTTAGAATTTCTATAGCAATACATATGTTGCTCTTAAGATTTTAATGTGTTCTCTTCTAACTGTTGGGGAGTTACGGAGCCCTGGCCCCCTGCGGTAGCCCAAGTCTCACCAGCCAGCAGGAGAAAGGGCTCCATAGGGGAGAGGTGAGGCAAACGGTTGGACAGACACGCACCACCGGGAGAATTGTTGGGCAAATCTCATTTTATTTGAGCACCCAAAGCCCTTTTATAATCCAAGGCTACATTGTTCAGCCTATTTCTCTCAAGCAATAATATTCAAAGTTTTTGGTTGGAGCCAATCAGCAGAATACAGCAGAGCAAACTATGCCTCCTTAGGGAGGCGTTTTACAGCCAATCAGCAGGGTAGTTGGTTACATCGTTTTTAGTTGGTGGGGTTATTGCCAGTAAAATGAAACTCAGCAAGCAGGAACAAGGATTATCAGCTACAGGAGACTCAGCAAGCAGGATCAAGGTTTATCAGGTACTACTTCTGCCTCCTGAGTGCTGGGATTAAAGGTGTGTGCCACCACATCTGGCTTTATTCCATATTCTAAAATTTAGTTTAAGGTTGCTCAGTTAGGCTGGGGCCCAATACTGACTACTATAACTTTCTTATATTTTCAATATATATACAGTTAGGAAATTTTTATTATTTTTCATTGATTTTCTGTACAATTTATTTCCTCTCAGAATATGGCTCAAACCTTTTCTGGTTGGCAGAATATCTCCTTTGTTGGAATCCATTTTATTTCATTATAGTTTTTCAGTTTCAACATCTAAAAAGGAGAGCTTTTAAAATTAGTATTTCTAGGCCCACACTTATGATCACATAGGCATATGTCAACATATATACATATATCTGTCTGATATATTCTCATTAATTATATTATTCTGGTTCCTTAAAATGATAAATTAAGTACCCTTCTCTTTCAGACTGAATAATATTATTATCCTATTTTTTCAATTCTTCCTTATATTTCAGACAGTATTTAACTTATATTTTGATATGTTATTCATCTAAGTCAGTAACTATGGATTTTATCTTTTTTTAATCAGTAAGATTATTTCTTTTATCCTGGTAAATGGTTTTGGCCTAAAATTCTATTTTGTTTGATGTTAATATAACCCAAATGACCCAGACTTCATTAGCCTGTGGGTACTAAGGATGTCCCATTAATATTAATATCCTAATTTGCTAGCTCATTAACCCCTACCTGCATAACAGTGAGACCTTGACCCCTGCTTAGGAAGTCCCCAGGCAGCATCCACATGCACTCAGTAATCTGCTCTTCATCTCTACCACAGCTCTTTGAAGACACTCTCTGAGCCTCTGTCAACTGCTCCCCAGATCTGCAGCTGCCTCCAGGCCAGAGACCCTCAACCCTCACAGAGCAGGACAGGGCCACTCTTATGGGAAACAGGAAGTCTTTCAGAGCGACCTCTCCTTGAGGTTACCTCTTGAGAAGAATCAATGAGGTTAGCATTCTGTTCTCCTTTTCTCCTGAACACATATTTGTTGAGAAAAAAACAGAGAAGTAATTCCTCAACTCATTACGAATGTTCTTTTCCAAACTCAAAGTTCATTCTAGTTTACTATACTCAGTTCTCCCCATCCACAGAGGGATCTTCTCTCAAGGTCCCAACATGAAATTGGGAATCTTTTGTAGTAGCTTTTCTTAGCTTTTGAAAACTAAGAATGTAAACTAAAGTTTTCATTTTTACAGAACCCCTAATTGTCTGTGATATGTTCTGAATGATCTTCCATAAATCCTATGACAACTCTACTACAAGAGACAGTTCTCATTTATGTTCTACAGATAATAAACTGGAGAGAGGTTAAGTGACTTCCCCACATTCAAAGCCACTACCCTAGCTCCTGATTATTCTAAATTACAAGACTGGAAATATTTGATTAATCTTCATTTCTGAAATAAGCCACCAAGTATATTTTTTAGAAAAAGCTTGTTATACAGTCACCTTCTTAGTCTTAATGAGGCATTTTATATAATATCTTCATTATGACTTTACTTGTGAATGGTGGCTTTCAACATACTTGGATCATAAATTCTCTCATGATCATATATAGCATAAAATACAATAGCATATAGGGAGTATAGCAATATTAATATGGTATATATTCTATAAGTATATTCATAGGGTATGTTCATTAATGATATCCATAACTAATGGATTCATAATATTTGAAGTTGATATTCATAATAATCTATACATTTAATTATATAGTAATTTTAATTTTATTAATTAATGTCATATATTCATACAGTATGTGTAATATACATGTGCATGGTGTACATTAATATCTCCTATATATGTATATATGGACCATAGACTGACTGTCATTAAGAGCCTGAATGATTCTTCTGCCGAAGTATTGTGGACTACAACTTGAATCCTGCTCTAGAATTATTGCTGTGATTTTATTGTAATCAAAACATTTTTTCCAGGGCTGGAAAGATGCTCAGTGGTTAAGGTGGTTGCCTGCAAAGCCCAAGAACCAAGGTTCTATTCCTCAGTTCCCACATAAAGCCAGATCCAAAAGGAGGCAAATATGTCTGGAGTTATTAGCAGTGGTTGGAGGCCCTGGTGCACCCATTCTACCTCTACATACTTCTTTCTCTCTCTTTCATAAATTTAATAAATAAAATACTAAAAGATGATATTTTCAGTCCTTGTGACAGTAAAACAAATGGTTAGCTTGTCCATTACACACTTTATTTATTTTTAAAATGTAACTAATGATATATATCTACTAGTTATTTTGAGATTGAAATTAAATGGTGTTTATTAATAGGTAGCATAGTTCTGAAAACAAAATAATTGATAAACTTTTTTTTTGTTTTGCTATAAATATTGTTAGCAGTTGGCATAACATTTTGCAACTTTACATTTTATTATCAAAACTGATTTATCCTTACTTTTCTCCTTATTTTTTCTGATTTTTTTCTAATTTCACACCATGAGAAATATGTTTTCATCTTAAAAGTAATGAAAAAGAAGGTGTTCAGTTGTTTGGACATAGGTACATAGAAATTGTTCTTTTCACTAATGTTCCTTGTTTAAATAGGTTATTGATAATCTTTATTAATTTAAGATAGGGCTTCTTCTATTTGGTCTTTCAACATTTTTTAATCCTGAGAATTAATTTTTGAATTCTTTATATTCTAGGAAATCATCAAACAAGTACACATTGCATTGCCAATTTGATGAAGGGTGTATACCAATTCTATAGGATCTAATACTATTTAAATTATTTTATAGGTTTTTTTCTATTTCTTTCATATGATGATAAATCTCCTAATCTGTCATCACTTTTTTTAAACCAAATTGACATTTTCCTTGAGTTTTGGATTTTCAAACAGCAGAAATGTAAAACCTGTATTTCCCATGGTAAATATCTTCCTGTGGAGCACATAACACAGACGGATGCCATATTTAGTGCTGCAGAAGATGAATAATGGGTCCTAACTTAGGAGGGTGAAATCTGGCTGTCATCTTAGGAACAGTTGGAGATGGAACTTTTGAATTTGAGGAGTTCTAGTTATATAATTTATAATAGCCTTAGATATTAGGGTCTAGATTTCAGGTGGGTTCTGGGTTATGTCTAGAGAAGTATTTCAGATGGTTTTGCACTCTTGATAATAGAAGCAGAGAGGACTACCAGGAGAAGTGGAGAGTGTTGTACATAATCAGGGCTTCAGAGTGGCACTGAGGAGGATTTCTACATCTCAGTGATGAGTGCAGAATGAAGACTGGGCCATCAAGGAGGCAGGAGTTCTTCAGAAGTAAAAACACAGCCAGTCAGTGGCCTGTGCCAGAGAGGCATTAAAAAAACTTGTAGGGAAGCTTTAAATTTTCAAAATAAACCAAGGAAGAGGATGACAATGTAACAATACTTGAACTTTGAGCCACAGGAAAGGGAAGAAAATGCCATCAACTAGCTTCACTTGGTTTTCTCTACACAGAGCAAAAGGGCACAAAAACACTGTAGGGTCCCATTAAAGCTCAAGGGCCAGATAGAACGTAGGAGGTAGAAGTATGCACGGTGTGAGAATAATTAATGGAGGGAAGTTCAAAGGATGTAAGCATGAATGAGGATGAAAGGTGAAAGAAGTGTTATTTTTGGATTGAGAAGACTTCGGAGCCTTGATGGAAGTCCATGTGTAGCACTGAGTTGTTGGTGAGCAGAGACAGAATGATAGAAATCCCAACGTGAGGTGATATGGGAGGACTTGAAGAGCCCTGTAAAAAGTCTAAGAATTCCAGTTAGGTGCTGACATTAAAACCCTTTAAAGTTATCTGGGTGTCCATAAGATATTGACAATAAATTCGTTAAATTGACCAATTTACACATTTGTATCAGTTTTTATCTCAAGTGCCAATCTATGGGGTAAATAAATGGTAAGTTTGTGGAAATGAGGTGGCAGAGGAGAGAAAAAGGGACTCAATCAATACATAAGAGCCTTAAAATCTTACCTAATCAGGACACAAGCTAAGTCGAAGTTCCAGGTGCCTCTACCATGAGCTTGCACCACCATGAACTACTCATGTCTTCACCACCACGGTGGGTCAAAGCTCTCAGGTCATGAGCTGAAATAAGTTTTCCCCCACTATAAGTTGTTTCTGTTATGCATTTTGTCACAACAAAGAGGAAGGCAACTGGCATAGGGAAAAATCACACAACCACCAAAAAGGAGCTGTGACCAGCATGAAAGTTCTTTCAGGTCCTTGGATATATGAAATGGCAGTTGCTTTCATGACTTTCGAGGTACTGTTGTTACCTGTGAGAGGCCTACACAATACTGGGCCCATCGACATTTTTTCATGGATGAAGGGGAAAAAGACATCTAAGTAGAAGAGGGATTATTTGGCAAGAAGAAGGGGTTTAGTAGAAGGAAGATGAGGAAGCAGGGAAAATATAAATAGAAGGGGATTATGATCAAAGTACATTAGGAATGTATGAAAATTGTCAATAAAAAGTTTAAAATGAAGAGCACCTCTTTGTGACATTGTAGCTAACCTGTTTTGGGAGATGTAGAAGACATAGCATTAAAACATAATACAAGATGAAAATAAAAAATAAAGTAAAACAAGACAAATTAGGAATGTATAAGAATATCAAGAAAATAAATATGAGAAACAATGAAACTAGAAAAAAAAACTTGAAGTAGAAAACTTCTAAATACAAAAGAAAGGCAGTCTTAACTACTTACTTCTAGCAGAGAACTAATGGAATTATATGTGAATTTTTCTTTGCAATGGTTTCTGTAAAATTTTAGCATCAGATCACGTAATGTTCATATTATATGGACAAAGTACATAGCAATTTTATATATTAAGTTTTTTTTAGTATAATGTAATGATATTTCTTTTTTAATTTATTTATTAGCATAGAAAGAAGGCTGGAGATATTTCTCAGTGGTTAAGGTGCTTGCCTAAAAAGCCTAAAGATCCAGGTTCAATTCCCCAGAACCCACATAAAGCCAGATGCACAGTAGTACGTGCATCTGGAGTTCATTTACAGTGACTGGAGGCCCTGGAGCACTCATTCTTTCTCTCTGTTTCTGTTTCTCGTTCTCTTTCCCTTTCCCTCTCTCTCAAATAAATAAATATTTTTTGAAGGATTAGGTTTCACTTTGGTGTTTTCAAATGATGTTTTGTTTCCCTTCTGCACACCGTCCACCTCCCCCTATTGCCCTCCCCCACTAATTAGCCTCCTTACACTTTCATGCTCCAGCTCCTTCTGTCCACCACTCCCAAGGTCTTGTGCTCTTCACCTCAAACCATGGCCCACACAGTCTTACTTCCCCTTATTTACATACGTACAAAAACCAAAGCAAAGAGAACATGGCTACCATCAGTAGTGGGAGAGTCACTTCATCTCTAAAGAATTATAGGCTCTGGAGCCTTTTGCTTTTTCCTGCATTGACATTAACTTCAAAGAACTAATGGTTAGTAAGCAGAGTATTGTTTGAGCTTTTATCAAAATTTGTCTTCAGGGCAATCTTATATACATAGTTTTTACAAAAGAGCACAACCACTGTGAAATATCACTGATACTTCTTTGCTAGGGATGAAATCCAGGGCCTTGTGCTTTCTGGACAAGCCCTCTTCCTCTGATATTCATCTCCAGCCTCTGATGTCTTTAACACACATGGGCTTGAGGTTGGGCAGCTGGTGGAGGCAATTATACTGCAAATATTTTCTTAAAACTAATATAATGGTAATTATAACTAATATAGTAATAGCAACCATTGGTCAGAGACTCCAAAATGTTGTCTAGCATTCTACCAAGGTTTTATTTTATCTAATGTGCATATGATAGCACTTGCAGTTATTTGTTGAGTATTGTTCAATCCACATTAGAGTTTAAGAAGTTTTGTTCGGAGATATGATGTGATGTTTGAGTTCCAAGCTACCTAAGTGCTGTCTTGTGGATTTGACTATAAAACTTCGTGGTATTTTCTCTTTTCTTCTAAACCACCTGTCACACATTTCTTTAGATAAACTAATGAGGAGATCTTCATTTTCTGGACACAGGATATCCACATTCTTATAAGAACCAATATAATATCTACTGTGTGCCTCTAAGCGTGTGTTCACAGCAGTCCAAGGGAAAATTTTAAAGTTCATTATTGTGCTAAAATTATTTACCTTGCATATTGTTAGTGGATGGAAATTGACTACCCTTAAACAGTCATGAGTAAAGTAATAATCTGTGTGTTTCATTCAAGTCTAATAATTTTAATTAAAATAGTGAATTATGTATAAAAGCATAGCAAAATCCACATAAAATTTTAAGTTTTATAAGCTGACTTTCAGTGCATTATATTTGTCATATTTTAAAGCAGTTTTGAATTTTGAAATGTGTGTTTATTTGTACACAAGCTTAAATGTCAAGCTACAACACATTTGTTGATATTGCCAACATATACTATTTATTTTGTGAAAATCAATTTAATTAGATGCTCAGCATTATGAGAAGTTATAATTGGCAAAAATGACATTTGGATAATTATAGCTCAGTTTTACATTTCTACAATGACAAATGACCTCATTGCCCAACACTTTCCTTGGAATGAACATCCTAAAGTAAGAAAAAGACAGAATAACTCATAAATTATAAACCATTTTGCAATGATACCTGAGTGCCATTATCAAATAGTAACATTCAACCCAAGTGGAAATTATTATATTAAATCATATGTTTTATGACACATATGGGCTTAGAATGCAATCTACATGTGAGGAAAACCTGGAAGGATATGTGTTCAACTCTGAACATCACTTTGGCGATCTGACAAGATTGCCACCTCAACCTGAATATGTCAGGATAATAAAACTTTTCACCTGTCAAGACATCTCATTGCACACTTGTTCAGTTCTAAGTCCTAGAAGGTATTTCAACTGACTTCTCTATAGGTTGCATTATTGTATCCCAACCCTACTCTCTGTGGGCCCAGTAACAAGTGAAAATCATTTTTTTTTTTCTGTTGGGAATTACTTTTGTTATTTGAGAGATTTTGAATCTCTTTGGACCATGGTGTTCCAGATACTTCATGTATTTCTCTGGATCTGGAAACCCTGGCCATCTTGATTACCCACCCCTGCAAAGCTTCCCTTGCTCAATCTCTCAGAATGATGGCAAGGAAAGCTGCATTCATGCTCACTATTCTACACTTTTATTAGGATCTTCAGGATGAATTATAGATTTCTTATTTACAATTTTGGCTGCTTTGATGAAAATTCAAAGTTCACCACATTCATTGATGAACAATTTTACCAACTGAAAATTTCAGTCGCACCGATTGTGAGGCTGCTGAAAATATGGAAACCTTCAAAGGGATTGGAGAGATGACAGGAGTGACCGGTGGTATCTGCAATGCTTGAATGAACCCAGAAACATTGTGCTAGGTAAAGAAAGTCACTTACAGTTATACAAATCCACATTTTCCATACCCCTGTCATGTAAAGTGAAGAACAAGGAAATAGGGGACCCAGAACAAAGATAAACATTTGCCAGGGAATTATGAACTAAGTTATATGGAGTTTCTTTGTGAGAGGATGAAAATGTTCTAGCATTTACTGTGGTAATTGTACAATATGGGAATGACATAACACAAAACCTGCAAGGGATTAAAAACAACAAAACATTTCATCAATATATATGTGATAAAAGAGAAAGATCCCCAAGAGCTGTTGCTAAGTTTTTAAAAAGTCATCAGAAGGAAGGAAATCAGTGATGCTGAATGGAGGGATCTGCACATTCATTCGCATAGCGACAGTGTCAAAGGTTATGTCTGGCTGAGGGGCTTCTCCTTGATCATCATAACTTTTGGTGAAGTTAACAAATGTGAGCTACAGGAGAGGTTCCTGGGGTTATATAAACAAGGAAGCCTGTGTTGGGAGAGAGAGAGAGAGAGAGAGAGAGAGAGAGAGAGAGAGAGAGAGAGAGAGAGAGAGAGAGAGAGAGAGAGAGAGAGAGAGCGCCACATCCTGGAGTCTTCCTGCCGGAAGGACACCTTGCTTATTACCTTCGGGTTTCCTGGTAATGGTTGAGAATCATGATGTCTGAATGGTTATTCTTTTGTATGAAAAGCTTTGCTTCATTCTTTTTTTTTTCCTTACAGGAAGCTTTTAGAATTTTCTCTAGAATATATCCTCAAAAATCTGAAATTTCACAAAAATACTTCAAAAGTGAATTCTGCTTAGCTTCTTAGCTGCCATTAAAGTTCAAGGGCTCTCAGTTCTATTTTCACTCCACTATATCTTACAGCATTGAATTTCCTTTTCCACTTTCAATTCATGTGTTTCTGTTTAATGTCTGAGACACTATCCCATTAGCATGGTTGATGACTGCCATGACACCATTTTTCATTCCTAATATTTTTAATTTATAAGAACCTTTTAACATTTCATTGATTTTTTTATTTGTTTATAAAAAACTTTCCCTTTTTTTTTACTTTAGATAGAATATTTGACTCTTTGGGTACATGGGTGAGTATATCAGCCAGTGAGCTTTATGCAATGATGTGAGGACAAAAAAGGGCCTCTCATATCAAAATAAAAAAGGCTGTTATTTTCTGGCAGGTTAAACTCACTAGAACACTACCTTTTCTCAGGCAAATTTGCTCATATATCCAGCATGGTTGTCATTCGGTTCTCTCTCATGTTGTGAGCCTCAAGCTTGCCATTATATTTCACCTGAGGGGCCTTGGGTGGGACCAACCCATCATTGGTAGGACTGGTTGTGCCATTGTTTTTATCTCACTGAGAAGTACATTCGCAGTACCTACAGACTTTTTGTGAATGCTCATTTGTGAGCCTGAGTAAAATCACCCCAAGACAGCTTTTAGAGCAGAGACTTTGTTTATTCTACCTCGTGGCTCTGTCTGCTTTCCTTCATCTGTCACTATACCGCCTGCTTTCCGTCTCCCAGAACTGAATTAATAACTTTAGTCGCCTGTAAACCAGAAGTCTTATTTTCTGGCTACTAAGAATGTGATCATGTGTGTTCCCCGTTATTTCCATTTCAGCATTATTTTTAAGAGTCTTAGAGCATAGCTATTTTTTCAGGTTTCCGTGTTGAACCATAGGGAAATCAGGAAAAAAATTAATAGCACTTCTATAAACTCTCCATGAATATTAAAGCTTTGCATAGAAGATGTGCAAAGTAGCCAGTGGAAAGTAACTCCTGGAAAAAGCATATTTTTAACAAAGTTGGCAAGAAAGCTAGGATCTAGATATGGTTAAAACTGCAGCTACAACCAGAGAACCACATGAAATTGGAGGTCATTGCGAGGTGCAAGAGTACAGAGTGCCATAAAGGAAAAAGGACTGTAAAGGGGCCCAAGTGACTTGAGGCTTGGAGCACTAAATTTTTGATAACATAGCTAATAATGAATACCTTGTATACCGTTGTAAAGGAGGCTGAGAGGAGGAATGTGGGATTTGGAGAATATGATGATGTAAGGTGTGTAAGAAATGGTCTTGATCAAAGCCAGACTAGAGCAAGGGAGATGGCACATGAGTTTATTGATGGAATCCAGCAATCAGGGTCTAGGAACCATCACTCTCAGCTGTGAGGCCAGTACCACAAACCAAGCAACCTCACACTATGTGCTTATTTTTGTTCTGTTACTTAAATCTATGTAATTTATTTCCAAAAGGAAAAGGACCACGAAAAACAGAATCTGTGGTATGATATCTTCTGTAAAATCAGAACTGTGGATAAACATAGGTAGCTGCCATATATTATTTTTCTACTTTTCTTTATTTTAAAACATGCTGTAAAATCAAGTGAAAGAAGTAAAGTATAAATGTCTGGCAAGGGAGGCTTAATTACAAAGTATAGTACCTAAGAAGGGCAGCATTGTTAAATCCTAGCTCTAAAACTTGTGATGAAAGTGATTATTACCCTCACCTCTGAATTGCTGAAAGCAAGCCTCATAAATTTCTCGGTTAAATAAGACAATACCCTTAAAAATCAAGTGAGACTATCCATATTACCTAGGCCTCAAAATGTTTTAAGATGTAAAATCTTACTGATAAATGTCTCAAACATGTGCAAACTATAACTTAAAATTAAACAGTGATTTGCCATGATAGTTTGAACTAGTTTAAAAAATGGGACTATGGAAAACTACACTAGCTAAAAGAATTCTAATTATATAAACTTGCTTATTGAATCTTGATTCCTATGCCAATTAAATAAAAACATAGTCATTTGACCATGACTAACTCTTCTTATTAATTCAACAAACACAATTTAATTATAGTGAATATTACAGTTGCATTTTATATATTTCCCAGTGATCTAAAATTATTTATAAGTTTTCAAGACATATGAAGTATATATATATATATATTTTCCCTTAGCATATGTTGTATTTACCACTGATTCTGCTCTATGACACACTGCTATGAGATTTTTCTCATATGTTAATTTTGAAGATAAATTTCTCTCTGGAATTGGGGGAAAAACAGTAAAAGCAAGAGCTCTTCAGTTATTTAGGTCCAGGAAGTACTTACCATAAGAAACTAGTAGAATTTCTTGTGGTTTTTATAATAATTATTACAATTTCTATTTCACATGTAAGAAATACATTACCAGAATCAATGTCATATCCATTCGTTGTTCACTTGTGTGACTGACTATGTAGAACAATTACCAAGTGACTGAATATTTTATATCCTGGTTTCTTTTGGCTGTTGCCATACATAAGAAAAGTTGAGGGACCCACAGCCACAGCCATTCAATCAACACAGGATAAGCCAGTGTGACAGAAACCAACGAATCTCGACACAAAAACCCCTAAGCTCACACCACCAGAGCAGCCTCAATACTCACCCACCACGACTCAGGGAACTGAGCGGAAGAGGGGGCGGAAAGATTGTGAGAGCCGTGGTGGGGGAGAATAGCAGAGACTTGGCAACCCTCAGTAACAACACACTTGGGACATGAGAACCCGGCTGAAGAATGAGCTATCCATGGTCCCCTACCACAAAGACTGATACAGAAGGCCCATGGAGGAGTATATCCAGCTGACTGGGGATGGGGAAGGGGGGCAACGGGGAATTGGGGATATCAACTCATGGTTGGCCCACTAAACTATGTAACTCATTATGCAACAATAAAAAAAGAAAAGTTGAAAAAAAGAATGAATAAAGATATTAGAATTCATTTTCTCACACTTAAATATGTTCAACAGTGGAATATTCTCTGGAAAATTCATAAAACCAAAATATTACATGTTATATCAATTAAGTATGATAATCAATATGTTAGAATGTTTTTTCTTTTTTAAATATTTTGTTCATTTACTTGAGAGAGTATGTGAGAGAGAAAGAGGGAGATAGAGAGTAGGCACAACAGGGCCTCCATCCACTGCAAAGGAACTCCAGATGCAGGTGCCCCCTTGTGCATCTGGCTTTATGTGGGTGCTGGGGAATTGAACTCAGGTCCTTAGGCTTAGCAGGCAAGTGACTTAATCACTAAGCCATCTCTCAAGCCAGGATGTTTTTTCCTTGTTTATTTCAAAAGCTTCTAATTTTCAGAGACACAATAATTATAGTCTTCAAGTAAAATATTGCTGTTAATTTACTGGCAAAGGAGATTTCTAAATTAAAATGTGTCATTTAGCTGTTAGTATTGGATTTGTCATACTTTTCTATATTCATTGTAAATCTGACATAATAAAACAATGAAGGTGGGCTGGAGAAATGGCTCAGTGGTTAAGGTGCTTGCCTCCAGTGCCTAAGATGCTGAATCTGGATTCAATTCTGTAGTAACCAAGTAAGCCAGACACATAAGCACACAAGGCTGTGGCCCTGGTAATCTCTCTCTCTCTCTCTCTCTCTCTCTCTCTCTCTCTCTCTCTCTCTCTCTCTCTCTCTCTTTCTCTCTCTCTGTCTCTCTCATCTCTCTCTTTCTTCTCTCTCTATTTCTCTTTTTCTGTACCTCTGCTTGAAAATTAATGAATAAAATATTTTAAAAAAGAAGGCAAAGTCAATTTAGCCATTGATAAGAAAATTATATCATTTAAAAATAATTTTAAAAAACAAATTATTGTAAATGATCTGGGTTTTACATTTTTTGTTTATTTCTATAAGTTTACTTTAGTTTATGAATGATACTGGGATTGAACCCAGGGCTTGTAAGTGCTCTACCACTAAGTCCATTGCCAGCCCAAAATGTTGTATTCTTGATACCAAAAATTCATAAAATAAATTATTTTTAATTATTATTATTTTTAAGATAATGTCTCATTATGTATCCCAGGCTGGTCTTGAACTTGAAATTTTCCTAATTAATGTCTTCCTCATCCCTCTTGAGGCAAAAGGCATTGTGCCATCAAGACTGACTTACAGACATCAATATTAATAGATACAAATCAGTGATGTCATTTCTACTGTAAAATAAGTCGTGAGAGAATTGAATAGGTATGTATGAATGTTTTGGCACCCCTGAGTGAAACCAGCTCACAATAAAGAGACTGTTTTGGGGTGTAACATGACCTTGGTGGTTAGGTAAGGCTGCCTGGATGTTACTGCTTTTGCTCATCAGCCTACTATGAAACACCATGTAATTTACTTTGATCTAGTGCTGTTTTTACCATCTTATGAATGTTTATGCTGAATCCTAAAAGTGGGGAGTAAATGTAAAAATGGCTCTGTGTAAGTATCTCCAGGCTAACCTAGTGCTGTGGCAAAGGGTGACAATTTATCTAACACTGTACTTGCTAGTCAAATGTTAGACCATCTTAGCAATATTTAGGTTTCATATGTTTATATATATTTTTAAATTATTATTACTGAGGCATGTGTATTAGTTAGGATTCTCTAGAAGAACAGAACCAACAGAATAAATTGTAGTATAAAAGGGGATTTATTAGATCAGCTCATGGCAGTCCCACAATAGCAGTTTGCAAGCCCAAGAGTCTAGGAACCAGGGGCTGGATTCCTCAGCAGTCCCAATCCAATACTGAAGGACTAAATGCTTCCCATTTCTGTCTTGTCCAATCTGGAAGGCTGAGGAAGCTTCATTCCAAGGGGTGCAAGACAAACACCAGCAGCCAGGCAGCCAGGCAGCCAGGCAGAGATAGATAGAGAGAGAGAGAGAGAGAGAGAGAGAGAGAGAGAGAGAGAGAGAGAGAGAGAGAGATTTTTCCCTTTATTACAGCCTAAGGGCAGGGTCTTGCAACCCTTTCCCAGACTTGTTGACTTCCCCAGTCTCTAGAATTTCCTTCCTGCACCGCCTTCCTAGGAAGGGATGTCTGTTTCTAGCTCCCTTGAGCTTCCTTCTATCCTGCCCCTTACTGAGACCAATATCAGAGACCCACCCAAGATTACTAAAATGATCAAGCTGACGACAAATCTTAACCATTACAAGTCTACCTCTTGTCAACTTGACATTAAACCATATCTCCTTACATTATACTTAATTTCCAAATGAAGTAACAAGATCATGTTCTTCCTAACATAACAATCCCAGTACACCCAGAAAACATAATCTCCCCCCAACACAAGGTACCTTCCCTTAACTGTAAGTTCTGTAAAATCAAAACAAGTTACATACTTTTAACATATAATGGCAAAGAGTAAGCATTTCCAACTGCTATATGGCATAACAAGACTGGACCAATGCAAACTCAACAACCATTAGTCAAGCATCAAACATCTGCAGTTCAAGTCTAAAATCACAGTGACCGACATTCTCCAGTTTTTCCAATTCTGTCCCTCCTACTTGGCTAAGTACCTGGTATGAACTCCTATCCTGAGCCAACAGCCTCTATTATAGTTCTTGCACAATCCTAGTATATCCAAAACATCTCTGATCTCCATTGCAAACCACAATTCATCTTTCCAATGGCCTCCAGGGACTTCACGCCCTGTTCCATGTACCACATCTCAGCAGCAGCTCCTGGAACCATGTGCACTTCATGATCCACTCCACACTTGCATTCCTCATGCTTCCAAAAGCAATACAAGGTATGCAGGGCACAGCCATGTTGTTAATTCAGAGACAAACTATACCTTAAAGAGCAGGTTTTGTCTTTCAGCTATCTCCTTTAAAAAGAGTTTGCACAGTCTATCATTCAGTCCTTTCTGGATGGAAACACCTCAGGCATCCTTTCCATTATTTTAATGTAAAGCAGTTGGGCTATCTTCTTTAGGTCTGCTAATGTATTAACAATAGCAGGCAGCTTCAGTAAACTAAAGCCAGTCTGGGTACCAGTAAGTAAAACTTGCTTGAGTCTTTTCCACCTTAAATCTTAAAATTATCAGTTCCATATCCTTAGCCAAGCACATTAGTCCATTTCTTAAATACAACCTTGATCATACTCTCTGGGCATGGGCTGAAGAATGCATCCATCCCTTATTCCAGTAATGTTGTTCCAAAAAGCTTTCTGTGGTCTCTCCTTCCCCTTAGAAAGTTCACAAGTCAAACTTCCAAATGCAATTCTCTCACCACTTAGCATTTTCAAATTCTTACCAGAATAGTCCATAAAACATGTCTTAATGCTCTGGAAAGTGTCTTCAGTTGCAAGTACCAAATCCATATCCATTTTTCCAGCACACAAATTCCAGAAAACCAGAATCCACATGGTCAGAATCATGGTGTTGGTATTGGGTTTCTCTCTCCCTGCTTGGACCTGTAAAAAAAAAAGGGGGGGGGGCAGCCGATTTCTCATTATAGAACTTTCCCTGGATCTGTAGCTTCAATAAATCTTTTTTTCCCCATAATTGTGCCTGGTTTAGAGATTCATCCCAACAGTATGTGGCTCACTAACACAGCATGGATGGATAAAAATAGATTTGTTATTACAGATGTACTTCTCTTCAGTCCAAATCCTTTGTAAAAAAATATTTATCTACTTTCAAGCAGAAAAAGAAACAGTGAGCGAGAGAGAGAGAGAGAGAGAGAGAGAGAGAGAGAGAGAGAGAGAGAACATACCAGAGCCTCTAGCCACTGAAAATGAACTCCATATATATTTGCCATTTATGATCTGACCTTATGGGGGTACTGGGGAATCAAACTGAGGTCATTAGACTTTGCAACTTTGCAGGTAAGCACCTTAATCTCTCATTTATCTCTCCAGCCCCCTTTTTATAAATAAGAAATACAAGTTTTTTTGTTTTTTTTTTTTTGGGAGGAAGAGATGCTATATTCTTCATGGATGCCAAGCAATTCTCATGGTGCTGGAACCAAAGAACTACAATGAAGAAGCCTCAGCTGTCACTTATTGCATTGTGTACTTGCTTACTTGTTTATAATTCCCATTTATTTATTCTGAACCCAAGGAGTAAATTAACTTTAATATTGACATTTTAATGACAATTAAAGTACATGGTTTTAAATATTTTCCATTGCCTCCAAAAATCATAAAATGATTATATTTTAAAAGGCCCACCTTCTGTTGATTCGAATTATTGAAAATACACTTATTTTTCTGTCAGTATCTATTTAAAACAGGCAGCTTACACACACTCATATTAATTCTCTTTCTAAAACTCAAGTGCAGTAAAAATATGAATATGCTAAATCCCTTAATGTATCCTTGGCTAGATGCTTAGAATGAGTTCTGTAGTATCCTTAGACAAAGTAAATCATGCGAAAGGGAGAGGAATGTGAAGCTTACTCTTCCCGAGCATTCACCAGACACTGTGCTATTTACACCTACCATTTTACTAACTTCCTAAAACTATTCACAGAACAAGGTTAATTAATAGCTCCCCCTTTTATTTTTGTTGTATGTGAGTGATTTTAAGATAGAATACGATATAATGGATTCCATTATGTCATTTTCATATATTCAGCCCTCATCCTTTTTTCCTAGTCTCTCTCTTTCATGTCTCCTTCATCTTCCCAAACCTTCTCCCTGCCCTAATATCACATGCATTCCATTATTTTCTCTTTTTTTTTCATAATCTCCCCCCAAAATCCTTGTCCACTGACATGGACATACTTCTAATTTCATGGCCCTCCCCCCTCCACACACACTGTTACATATACACAAATTAAAATCTATGATTTACATCTGTGGAAAAAAACATCTGGTATTTATCTTTCTGAATTAGACTTATTTTGATTAATGTAATTATTTCCAGGTCCATCCATTTTGTTAAAAAATTCCATGATTTCATTTTTCTTTGTATATATGAACGTTTTCTTTATCCAACTGTATATTGATGGACACAGTGCCTGGTTTCTTTTCCTGCCAGTTGTGAATGGTGTAACAATAAACATAGATGTACAAGTCAACATGTGGTATTTTGAGTTAGAATCCTTCATGTATGTAGTCAAGAATATAGATTAATCATATCATAGTTATACAACTTTTAGTTGTTTTATTTTACTTTTTGGAATTCTGATTTCATAGTAGTTGCACCAATTAATGTTCCCACCAGCAATGGTTAAGGGTTCCCCTTAACCCATATCCTCATTAGCATTAATTGTTACTTTTTTTCCTTTCCTTTTTGGCTTGTGTATGTGGGTGTGTCATTTTCATGCATGTAAGTATGCATATTTGTATGTATGTGGTTGCATATATGTGTGTTAGATTGGAAATGACCACCATGAGAGACCATTCTGAAAGGAAAGGCTTTAATCAGAGGAACAGGACCCTAAGCTGCAGGCTATCCCCCAAGTGTGGAAAAAGCACATTCGAAGGTCAGATCAGGAATGTGAGGGGAATGCCCAGATTGGGGGAAGGGCCCAGGTGGTCATATAGCTCTCAGCATCAGCAAGGTCAGTCCCTCCAACAGACAGAGAAACAGTAGGGGGGGGGAGGGGGAGCTTTATTTCCTGTTTAGGAGGCAGGCTTTATCTGTAACTCTTGTTGACACTTCTCTTGGGGTAGAGTTCCTGGGCAGGTCATATAATCCTGACAGAAAAACTGGCTGTATTCTTCACATGTCTTTAGAACTTGAGCAAAGTTGAATTTAAAAGTAATGGACTAATGTGTTTGGTGGATGATCAAAACAGAAAAGCAATGAACCTGTGGAGTGGCTCCTCTTATCTTCCCTGATTCAGATCTATAATAAAACAGAGTACAATAAACAGAGTAGAGAGATATGAACAATATAAAGTTTTGCACAGAAAAAAAGTAGGCATGTTTAAAGTTCCAGGCACAGAAACTACAGCTGTTTGAACTTTAATTATTAAATTATGAACATTAAGCATAAGACAATAGAATAGTTCTGAGAGCAAAACCCAATATATCTCATTAAAGGCTTAAGACAGAAAGAATTCATTGCTTTTGAAAGAAAAAGACCTGAGGGAAGAATGCAGAAAGAGGTGCAGTCCATTCCCCAAGGTGAGGATGCCCATGCCCTGGGTGCTAAGGCTATATTCCATACACACCAGGATTCACCCCAACCTGACAGCAGAATTTGGCAGTATCACCTTCATGATCTTGGTTTTGGAGGATTGAAAAATGAAAGATATAGGAGGTCAAGTGTACCAGGGTTCTAAAAAGCCATTTCTAAAAGCTCAGGTCCCCTATAAGCTCACATGTTTAAACCCTTGGTCTGCATCAAAGTGGAGCTATTTGAGAAGGTTGTACAACCTTGAGAGGCAGAGCCTCCATGAAAGCAGTTTGTTATTGGTGTTATACCCTGGCTCTATGTCAGTTCTTTCTCTGCTTTCTGACTGTGATAGAATTTGACTGTGGCCTGCCATACGTTCTGGGCCATGATGAAATATCCCCTCCCAAATATAAGTCAAATTAATTCCTTTTATTTCCATAAATTGCTTCTAGTAAGATATTTTGTCTCTTCAACAAGAATGTAAAGGGACTGATAAACAGACTTATGAAGGTGAACCAAATGCTTTTTGAATCTTATGAATGGAACCTCTGGAGGCCAGTGGTGAAATACTGTGTTTTGAGTATAAAATATTCCCATAGGCTCATGCATCTGAACAATTAGTCCCCACATAGTGGCACTCTTTGGGAAAATGAAACAAGTTTAAGTGGTAGAACCTTACTGGAGAAATAGGGTCTCTGAGAGTAAGCCTTGAGATTTTCTAGCCTTGCCTCACTTCCTGTTAGCCCTCTCCTTTCTGTCTTCTAAGTTCCCCTTTCAGCCATTTTACCTTCCCCACCTCCATGGACTGTAGCTGCCTGAAATGAAAGCTGAACAAAACCCTTTCATTGTTCGCAGCAATGAGAAAGTAACTTCACACTGTTTCCATCTGCTTGGTAGATTGTTTTCTATCCTTTGACAAAATGGATGGGTTTCTTTATAAATGAGATGTATTTCTTGGACACTATAGTTGGATCTTGTTTATTTTTAATTTTTGGTTTTTTAAAAATATTTTATTTACTTATTTGCAAGGAGAGAGAGATAGAGAGAAAGAATGGGTGCACCAGGGCCTCCAGTCACTGCAAATGAACTCCAGATGTGTGTGCCTGCTACCTTGTGCATATGGTTTTATGTGGGTACTTATTTTGGGATAGATGTGTCCTCCAGTTTTTATTTTTCTTTTTTCCATTCATTTTTCTTTTAAACTTTATGTAATTCTTTCTGGCAAATTGTCTTCACTTGAGTTTATATTCTCCCCTACTCTTTAGGAGGATCCCAACACAATAACAGTTACAATGGTTTGACCGTCATTAACTTGAGGTGGAAGACACCTGTGCTTCATAAGATTCAGAGACAGTGTCATAAGCATACTGATTAGTAAATGTAACTTATTCTTACTTTAGAGTTAAAGATTTAATAATTAGGAAGTAAAATAAAAATGGAATAGTGAAAAAAGGAGTAAAATATGAATGAAAAAGAAAGAGTATGGGTTGGAGGTGTGAGAAATATAGAGAAAATATAGAGTCAATGCTGTGAAGGGACAGTCATTAAAAGTCTGTGCAAGTACATACAAGTTAAAACAAAACAACTGAATAATTGAAGCACAAAACTTAAGAAAAATTAATAAAAATAAGAAATAAAATGAATATAAAGTCAGTCTGTATTTGTTCTTGTTAGAAGGAGCTTGTGATTTCTCCCTCCCTTCACTTGTCTTGGTAGCAGGCTCTGCAGGTGAAAGGCCTACTGGTTTCTGTAATGCAAACACCTTAAGTTATTGAGTACTTTCTACTGAGCAGGGATTCTGTGGGAGGCCTGCTTTCTGTAGGATGTTCTAGATAAGCATCCTTCCATCCCCTGCTTGCCAGTTACAGCTTTGTTTCTGAGGTGTTTTTTCTGTGCCTGAGGCTCTGGGGGTGGGCGTGGTGGGGGGAAGCAAGAGAGTGTGAAAGGTTCAGCCAGGTTGTCCCTTTATTACCTGAGTGGGTTCTTCCTTGCTGCCCATCAGAAGACCACAGCAAGTTCAGCAGCGCTTTGGGGTGGCTATTGCTCACCAGGCAATGGGTAGCATGGTTCCATCAGCAGGGTACCCATGGACAACATGGAGAATCTCCACTGAGGCCCACACTGGTCAGTGGCTCTGCAATTCCTCAGTTTCTACTTTGTGCTGCTCTGGAATGGAAATCTCTCTGTAAATTGCTGCTGACCCTAGCCTGTGCTTGCAGTACCAAGCAGCTGGGTGTCCCTTGATTCCTGGTGCTTCGGTGAAGCCCTCTCCTCAGTCTTATTTCCTTATCCATCACTATTTCTTCAAAGGATAAGGTTTTCCATCGTGGTTATTCTTTTTCACTCAAGGAGTTGGCATCTAATATGCTATCTTACACAAAACTATATCAATACAAACAGGTCCATTTTTTTTTTTAAGTGAAGACTAGGGAGTGTGACTGGCAGAGTCAATGGTCCATGGTGGCGAGGTGGTAAGCTCGGGTTTTGAACAGGACCTTATCCAATCTGTGCTGTTCAACTTGTAACTATACTGAGCTATGGTGGGTAAGGAATAAAACTGATTTTTTTTCTTTTTCTTGCCATTACATTGCCTTTGAAGATACCTTTTTTCTTTGAATATAATTATTTTCAATTACTGCTTGATGTATTGGAAAGATTCCTGTGATTTTTTGGCAAAAATTACACTGTTATTTCTAGAATTGATGCCTATCAGACAACAGTTTTTCCCCCTTACTTAACATTAAATTCATTAATAACAATACCACAAAATTACTTCTGCCTAAAACCTCATAAAACAGGAACTAATCAAAGCAAACACACTTAACAGCTAATGATGATTTTAATTTAGCTGTAAATGCCTCAAAGGCTAGTAATTAGAGAGCAGTTATATGCTTTTTGTTTTGCAAAATAAATTATTGCTGCATGTTTTGCCACACTTTTCTCTATTTACTTTTGTTCCCTGTGCAAAATTTTAAAATAGATCTAATAGCTAGACAACTTAAATAACCATATTCCAATCAATTTATTTAAAATAATACCTCATGAAGATGTTTTGAACAATAAAACCAGCCACAAATGTGCTATAAAACAATCCAAAGAGCCAAGAAAATAAACTCTTCACAGCCCTTGATTGCATGTTACTACTCACTTTAGAGTTAATGAAGGGTTATTTGTTTAGCCATGGGGATCTGAGTCATATATCATGACAGCATTATGGCTTTAAACAATAAAGGTTAACCAAAAATTGCATATTTTCCCCAAACATACTTGGTCATCAGTATTTTCTCTTTGTCATTCAGATTTGCAGCTCCAAAATGCAGAGCTAAACTAGAGATATTGGAAAGACTGCAATCAGGAACTCAACTTCTTGGACAACAGCACTCAATGTCAAATGCAGGTAATCTCAACGTCATACATAACAACAAAACTAGTTTCCAAGTGAGTGGTACCAAAAAGAAAGAGAGACAAGTGTTATCATTTTGAGCTCAGAAAAAGGACAGGAAAAGCATCTTCGGGGGGGGGGGGTGAGAGAAAGATGTCAGTTGTACGAAAGGGTAAAATTTGGAGGATGGAATTGTAGCAATTACTATTTCTTCCAAATTTCCTAATAAAAAAGTAGTTGTGCTGGTTTTGTTTTTGCTAGTGATCTACTTATTATATGTATAGTGGACACTTATGAAAAAAGGATCCAAGACTTGTGCATTTTGAATGTGAAGTGTCTTCTATACTCATGGGTTGGAATACTTATTTCTCTGCTGCTACCCCTTTTTTGGAAGGTTGTGGCACCTTTTGGATGTGGAAGCTTGCTAGAGGAAGAACACTACGGATGTACTCTCTGCTTTGACTAAGTGAATCCCTGCTGAATCCATGAGCAAAATAAACCCTTCCTTCAGTTGATGCTTGTGGGGTATTCAGACACAGTAGCAAACAAACTAATGAATGCAACTATCACATAAAGAAAGAAGTAAATCCAGTTGGATTTCACCAACCTGAGAGAAAGATGACCAACATTTATGAATAGATGATTCTCCATGTGGTAGTTTTCACTACACATGTACATACAAATATACAGATTATTACTGAAGTAAGACCACCTCCATGGTATAGAGTGGTAATGAGCAGATACTATAAAAAAACACCTACTTCTGTTTATTTGTTTGATTTGGAAGATGGTACCTTCTGTCATAGCTGCAACATACTTTCATCGCCTAACATATATTTCCATTTATTAATTTTATTATTTATTTCGGTATGTGTGGTATGAATGCATGCGTGTAGGTGTGTCTGAATAAGGGACACATGCCTTTAAAGGTACACATGCACTCACATTGTGTGTCTTCTTTAAGCTATTTCCCCATTATGTTTTGAGACATCATCTCTCATTGAACCTGGAGCTCACCAATTTGGCTAAACTGGCCAGCCAACAAGTCCTAGGAATTCTCCTGTCTCAGGCTTCTCTGCTAGGTGATTCCAGGTTCACACAGAGGTAACCCTTATTATGAGGCTGCTCATGAGGAAATAAGGTCTTCATGCTTTTGAAGAGTACTGTACTGACCAAGCAGTCTTCTCCAACCCCTCCTTCAGCTGTTTATTAATGACCATACTTATTTATCCAAACACACAGTGCTGGGGCCATTTGTCTTAGAAAGATGGATCATTTATAGCTTCTCACTTTTATTAAAGGTTTATCCTCTGTGTTGTAGACATTTCCACCTTCATTCACTGTTCATCTTTTTGTATTTTCTTGATTTGGTGTATAACAGTCTATGATCCAAAGAGAGAAGTCCATAATTTAATTTTTTGAGGGGAAAGTTGACTCATATTTCTTGGTGCATCATAGGCAAGATGTCACTTCTCATTGCCTCAACAATGACAATTTTGAATTTTGTTTTTGTTTTTTCTGAGGTAGGGTCTCACTCTAGCTCAGGCTGATCTGTAATTCACTGTACAGTCTTAGCGAAGCCTTGAACTCATGGCTATCCTCCTATCTCTGACTCCTGAGTGCTGGGATTACAGGTGTGTACCACCATGATCATTTTAATTTTTTAATCTAATTGCCCACCTGTGACTTTTGAGCATCAGTGCAGATGTGGGTTGACATTTTATCTTTGCCCATGTTTCTATTTTATCTTTTCCCTTCTAGTTTGTAAGCATATGATCAAGTTGAATTTAAGCCATGTATCTAAAGTAAATTAATGTTTTGCTATAGCTTCATATTTTTATTTTCTTTAATTTTACATCTACATTTTTATAATAATATGTTAATATATTTTATATTAATGCTACTCTCACTTTTATCTCATCAGATTGAGGTGACCACTGTGGAGACTCAAAACTCATCAAAATGCTGAGCAGAGACAGTTGAGCACTTACTGTCACTATCAGCTACTATCACTATCACATAAATATAAGAATTAAGAGGGCAGGGCAGTTTGGTGGGTATAAAATATCCATTTATCCAGACAACATTCATAATTTTACTCCTAGGGCTTAGACTTCTCAGGCTTTTGATTATGCTTTCAGTACCAGGCAGGAATTTCCTCCAGTGGAACTGGCCTCAAAACCAATCAGAGAGTAATTTATTTTCTCCATAACAGACATGCCACCATTGACCAAGTTGGTATATTTGTCCTGGGTGGCTAGCTATGAAGCTCCCAGAGTTGACCGCTGTTTATTGATGACTTTTCTCCTCCAACAGACTACATGGCTTTTTCCAGCATCCTGTCAGATATTCAACAGGGAGAAAGCTTCTAGCTCATCTCCAGCTTGAATTCTCAGTGACCTGTGACCCAAGCATATGATGTCTTCAGCAACAGGGTCTTCCCATCTAGTTTGGATGGGCAACCAAGAAACTTGGCAGTAGACTGTAATATTTGGAGGGCATCAGAGATCTCCTCTGATGTAATACTCTGTGGCTTCTGAGAATTATCCACCCCCCACAGAATACTTCTCCCTAAACCCTCTATTTTTAACATATATATTTTATATGTTAATTTTGTATTAACATTTTTTCATACAATTTCTAAGTCTTAATTTATACAATAATTTCCTTTTATGATAGCAACATATAAAGTCTTATTTAAGGAGACATTTGATACCTCTTAATTTTACTATATGGAAAATAACACAGGTTCTGTGAAGAAATTTCTTTAGTTAATATTTTATTTTAGTTTTTCATATATTTAGAATTATTTTGTATGTCAAATAGGATATGCCTTCTGTATCATTTCTTAAAGAAACAAATTGTGAGTATTCAGACTCTTATTATTTTCACAAGAATGTTTCTTATGCCAAAAAACTTATTATGAATTCTTTATAGTTCTAATTATCTAGTTATGTAGTAATACCATGCTGATTTCATCGAGTTATAGAATGTATTGGTAAGCAAATATCTTTTCCATTTTTATCCTTATCATCTCATTATATTTTCAAATGTGCTTTTATTTGCAGTTAACTTTAGTAATTGTATATACATCCAAGTGAATCCTTTGAAACACTCATAAGAACTGTAGTGAGTTATGAGAAAATTCATGTTTTAAGATATTACATTTTCCATTCAACCCATATATTCTGACATTTACTCAGACTTGCTTTATGCCCTTGAAATAGATTTTCTTTGTAGATTTTTGTTGTTTTGTATAAAATGTTGTTTTTGTGGTGTTAGAGATTTTGTTTCTCTTTAAATGAGTGTAATCTAGCAGGGTGTGGTGGTGCACGCCTTTAATCCCAGCACTTGGGAGGCAGAGGTAGGAGGATTGCCATGAGTTCAAGGCCACCCTGAGATTGCATAGTGAATTCCAGGTAACCTGGGCTAGAGTAAGACCCTACCTCGAAAAACCAAAAGAGAACGAGAGAGAGAGAGAGAGAGAAAGAAAGAGAGAGAGAGAGAAATCTTTCTTTGTTCACTGTAGGAGTTTTTGCTGTAGTATAGAAACATTGGATATTAACATTGGATATTTATCTTCTATTTTTATATGATAAATTTATCTTATTCATTGTTTTAATACAGATTTTGGATTTTATAGGTGAAATAATATCAGGGATATGAAACAAAACTTTCCCTTCTTTTCATGCATTTGTTATTTTATTTTGTTCTCTGGTGTTTTAGTTCATACTATATCAAAGACACTATAATTAGGTATATCATAGTAAGCGTTCTTCATAGTTCTTAATTTTAGCTGAAATGGTGGTAAAGTCTTATTTGAGGTACTGACCTTTAATTTCTGAAAAGACCTGTTATCAGTTTATGGTCTCTTTGCTCTTGACAGAATTTATTAACAATGGTGGGGAGATATAAAAATGTGTCTTTTCAACATATCTTGAGTTAATGTGTTTTTTCTTTTAATTTTTAGATGTAATTGATTGCACATATTTCCTGATCTCAAACCCCTTTTATTTTTTTATGAAAAATCTTGCTTGCTTGTGTTATTCTAGCAACACATTGCAAGATTATATTTCCTGTTTCTTATAATTTTTTTCATTTTTCTATTACGTATGTTTTCATTATTCTATTTTATCTCTGAATTAGTAATAAATGTGAATGCTTAATAATATATTTTTTGCTGTTACTTTTCAGGTTTATTTTAAGGATCGCCTTATAAACCAGATGAGGAAGTGAAAGATTTGAACATCTTAGAATCATTTTTTTCTTTATAGTTAGATGAAACCATCACTGGAAACATTATCCTACTGAAGTTTTTAATATTGACTGAAATTATCTTTCTAACTTCTACAATGGTTATTAATCAATTTAAGTTCTTCACTTGTTTCAACATAATTTTTGATTCTTGGACAGCTCATTGTCAGACAACCCTGTGTTTTTTTCAGGGTTTCAAATTTCTGCCATTGAGATGTCTG
The DNA here is from genome assembly GCA_004024765.1 of Zapus hudsonius. Classification (NCBI taxonomy): domain Eukaryota; kingdom Metazoa; phylum Chordata; class Mammalia; order Rodentia; family Dipodidae; genus Zapus; species Zapus hudsonius. The sequence goes on from PVHP010000508.1 coordinate 106,823, forward strand.
TGTTCATCTTTAGTGGTCTAATCTTTTCATTCCTAATCTCTTCTATTTTTTCTTTCACTTTATCAATATTTCAAAGATCTAATCTACTTTATTAAATTTTTCTTTTCTATTTTCTATGAGTACAGGCATTTTAAATCTTAGTGTTCCCTTACACACAACTTCATTTTATAATACTTTTAAACAAAGTAATTCTCCTACTGATCCCTATGTAAGTGTTATTTTTCTCTTTGATCTAAGAAAATGTTTTTAACTTCAAACTAATATATTTCAATCATTTACTTCTAAAAATTTATCCTATGACATAAAAATACATTTAAACACTCCTTTCAATTCTTGCTTGTTTTCATTACAGTTGTTACACATATTTAACATCAGTTTGCAGAGTTATGATTGGCATATGCAGCTCTACAAATGTGAGGCATGTAACATCCCAACCCAACACAGTCATTTAGCCACATGTTATAGAAAGTCACACGATGGCCTTTCTGTGTGTGTGCCCATGCTTACCTAGTCCAGTCATTATTTGGACTACCCCCAAGGTTAAGAATCCTCAGAGTCTCATTTGCAGTCTTCATTTTTGTTGTTTGAGGGCTTAGTGAATTAAAAAAGATAATATCTATGAAATTTTCACCACTATATTCTAGCATAGAAATGTGCAGCAAATTCAGTGTCTCTTCCCAGTGCTTAGGCTGTGCCTCAATGCCAGGTACTGATGCAAGCACTCTTTAAATCTACACAGCCCCGAGTCCTCATAATGCTACTATTATCCTCTGGAGCAGTGACCTCCTCAACACTGGGGCAAAATACCCAACCAGAAGCAGCTTATGGAAGGAAAAGGTTTGTTTATACCTTGCAGTTTGAGGGTCAGTTCCATCATGGCAGGGAGAGCATGAAAAAGAGAAGACTTCCAGCAGTCACTTCTCCACATTAGCAGGGAGAAAGTAGAGAGAATTAGCTATGAACACTCAGTGAGGCTGGACTAATAAGCTTCAAGCCCCAACCTAAGTGACACAACTTGTCCAAGCAGTTTCTACCTCCCAGAGGCTCTAGCAGCTGGGGACTAAGATGAGGCTGCATCACAAACACATAGGCTATGATGGGCATTTTCTGTTCAAACCACCACATCCTTACATGGTAGAAGCTAATCAGCTCTCTTAAATTCACAAGTAAATAAGTGGCCATGCTGAGTTCATATCTGTGCTGCTAATTAACCCTCATACATATGAGAATCACATTAAATAAAGTGTCATACAGAATGATTTACTTAGTCAAAACCCAGTGACATGTGATCTATAGATTTTTGTTTTGAAGAAAGCTGGGGGGAAAAAGCCCTTAGATATTAAGTGTTCTCAGAATTGTGATTCATTCTTTCTCTTCTTTGAGCTGGAGCTCATATTTCTCACATTATGGAGAATCTATATATTTTTCTCTACTGTAACAGCTCTCCATGTGCAATATATGTCATATTTCTTTTTCAGTATTGTGATTTAATTCAATCTGGCTGAGCCTCTGAACTAGCTCAGGTTATGAGAACTTCAGAGTCAATCATTATTGGAATTCTTATTACTCTACTGTATCTTACAAGACTATGGAAAATGAAAAAGACACCTGTTTTCCAGTCCGTGGTGGGATCCTGGAGCCACTCATTGCCATGGCTGCCCTTAGCTTCGTGTCCATCAGGCACTATTTCAATCCTCACAGCAAGCACTGACGGTGCCTCTCAAGCATGCAGAGCAGAGGTGTAAGGGTAGAGTATGTTTCTGTGTTCCCATGATAGGAATTTTATTCTAGTTATATATTGCAGATGGAATTAGTTTTTTTTTTTCTACTTGGGAAACTCAAAGTACCTCATTCTTCCCATTCTTGGGGAAACTACATTCCTCCATCTTTTAAAATCCTCTCAGAATACGTATCTTCATGCCCCATTGGTCTTCAGTCAACTGCTAAGAACCCTGATTTACAAGGTAGCTGGAGCTCCCTCCTTTGCTGAGCCATGTGTTGTGGAAAAATTTTCTGCAGCTACTGCAAGTGTGAATAGTTCCTGTAGAGCCTCCAACCTATATGCACAGCAAGCAGAACCAGTCTAGGGATTTAGTCGTTTCTATTCTTTTTTTTTTCAAACTTAAAAGGGATTTATTTGTGATTTCCTATATATATTTAGCTTGTAAATACAAGACTGTAAATGTATTAAGAGACAATTTCTGTTAAAGTTTTCATTGTGTTTCACTTCAAGTACTGCACAAGTTAAAATCTGTAAAGGATTCTCTGTACACTACACACATCCCATTACAGCCTTCACATGGAAGTTAGGTGTCAGCCCCCGGCATAGATTTGGTGGCTCTTCTGGTTTTGATAACTCAGAGTAAGTCTCTGTCTTCTACATGAAGCTCTCACTACCCTCTTGAGAAAATATCTCTTATTCTGTGGCATATCTGCCACTAAGAAAGCATAAAATATTTATTTTCTCATCCAGGGTATGTAGCATATTAACTTCTTGTTAGATAATTCTGCTTTTGCTATGGTAAGCTGTCATCCATTGATTTTTGTACAGATGATCTAGAACATGGGAAGTGCTACTTCTAATACCACAGTGAGCATTAAGTTCATCAAATTAGTTGTGAATTGTTGTCAGCAACACTAACATGCACAGAGCATCTGCCCCATGACAATCTGATCAACTGTTTGGATCCAAGTGTGATGACTTTTACTCTGACAATCCAGAAGTGTTCATGTTAACTTCATGTTGCTTTTTATACAGGAAATATCCTCCCAGGCTCTAATGAGTCACAATTAGATATTTCTAGAAAATTGTGGAAAACACATCCAAAGTTTATTTTGAAATAGACAGCTTGTATTTCTAATGCAGTAATGGGCATGAAAGAAGAGCAATCAGGAGAGAATGAAGCAAGGGAGAAGCTGAGGACTATGCTTGCAGGTATGTTACCATCTGCATTCTCTGCAAGGACCCTGTCCCTCAGTGCTTCAGTGAGGCACAGTTGCTTTGTTATGATGACACTGGGGTCTAATGTCCTTAGAGATATTTTTTTCTTGTTCTGCATTTGATAGAGTAGAATCTTTCAAGTGCATATATGGATTGACTCACAGTATGGATTGATTCAACCTTAAGCATGAGAGTCCTAGCCTAAAATCTCTCCAAAGTCATTGTATATTCCTCATTATGTCCTAATACAACAACAAATAGAAGTAGTTGTAGAAGTCATGACTCACAGTGTCCACACTGAACTTACCTAGGAAGAATTCACTGAAAATAAAATATTTCCCTGATTCTCGCAAATTTTAGTCTTCATGTCTAAGAAAAGGGGAATCGAACTTCTATGATTTCAGCACTATCCATGACTAGTGCTTTTTAGTCATATTGTACACCACTAGTCAAATGCATGCAGACATATCATCACAGCGATTGCTGCACACATGAACTTTTAACACTCTTGTGCTAATTGTGCAACATCTTCCCCTTAAACAAGGATCCAGAAGTCATATGTTGGTAACCACTTGCTCAAAGCATACTATAAGTTAATTGCATGAATGACCCAATTATGTGAGTATGTCTGACATTGCAACCCCATTAACACCGTGTGGGGCTCTGAGAGAAATGAAAGCAAGCCAATTACCTGTCAATATGGTGTAAATTTGGCAAATTGTCAGTAACCTACCAGAGGTTCCCTTAAAATCTTTCCTGTCGGAAGAGTCTGTGAGGCAGTTGTTTTCATGCAGCCTGCCACGAAGCTCACTGCTGTAAATAACATAGATGTCCATCTGAAGATCACATGGGAGGAAAATCATGTACTTTGAAAGGGTGTGCTGGATAAAAATCTATCTTACCATCTGTTTGACAGATCTTCCCTTACAGTCCATAAGTACTAAAAGCAGGAAACAGAATAGAATGAGACGCTCTCTAATAGGGTGAGGAGTGCACCTATGAAAGTCTCTTGTCATATCATGAAGAAAGCACAGCAATACGCTTAAAGTATTCCTGCCACAAGCTGACACCAAGAGCTTCTCTCGCTGTGGATTTTCCTTGTTCTGATTTTTACCTGAGATATTTTCCTTTCAGGCCTTTCAACTAAATGTATCTTTCCCATTGCATATGCATAGCTTACCAATTTAGTTTGGAATTATTTGATTTGATTGAACTAGCTCTCTGGGATACAGATTTAAAAAAATGTATAGGAAGAATCTATATTTTATTAAAATTGCTTAGCATGCTATATTGTGGACAGATTTTGATAATTACATATATTTTAATGTATATAGAGTATTGTGAATAAGTCATAACAATCTCTTTACATTTCTAGTTCCCTGCTTTATTTTTAGTGTGTGTGTGTGTGTGTGTGTGTGTGTGTGTGTGTGTGTGTGTGTGTAGACATTTGTGTGCCATGGTGCATGTGTGCACAGCAGAGGCCGACTCTGGGCTTGTTCCTCACCTTCCACCTTGTCTGCTGGAGGCAGAGTCTCCTGTTCACTGGTGCACACGTCAAGGTTGCTAGCCAGCCTGCTTCGTGTGCCTCCCATCTTGCTGAAAGAGGACTAGAATTACAAACATATGCAACCAACTATGGTATTTACATGGGTTCTTGTGGTCCAACGCAAGTCCTCACATTTGCATGGTAAGTGCTTTCCCTACTGGGCCATCTTCCCAGTTCTTGTTCTCTGATTTTATAACATGTGCATAAAGTGTAAAACTGTAATGTCAAGGAATAAGTTACATTTCCACATAAAACTCCAGGAGTTCCCTATGCATCCTAAACCTCCGTCATTGTATGTATTGCTCGTTCCTTTTTAACGTAGACTCAAAGACCACTCTTGAGAAGCTCATTTTTCTATTCACCCACGGAAGTGAATCTGGGCTCTATATCTTTGGTTACAAATAATACTATAAATATTCACATGTAAGATTCTGTATCTATTGACATAGGAGTGGGATCGCTATGTGCTAGTATATATGTTTAATTTGATAAGAGGTGGACAAACTATTTCTTAGATCATAGCTATCCAATTTTGCAAAACTCCTAGCTAGAAATGACAGTTTCTATTACAAGATATCCTTGCCATATATTTAATGAGAATTCATTTTTATTATTTATTTATTTTTCTCACCTGTGATCATAATTGCTAGTGCTATCACCTATCATTTGAATTTTCCTAAGGGATTATGATGTAGAGAATGTTTTCATGTATTTATTTTTCCCAATGAATAACATTTTTCATAAAATGTATGTTCACTTTTTTGTCTATTTTCTAACTGGATTCTTTGCTGAGTTTTGAGAGCTTAAAAATATACTTCCTAGATATAAGATCCATGATAAATATATGATTTGCACAAGTCCTTTCTACTTAGTGAACAGGCTGAAGTTTGAATTTTAAATATATCTAGCAAAGAAATAATATTTAAATTTTGATCAAGTCTGGTGTATTATTATTTTTTTCTTTTTGTGGACTAACTTGTCATTTCTATGAATTTTTATAGGTATCTTAGACAGGAAAGTTTTCATTTTGCAGGTTTGTTCAGATTTAATGCCTAGACAATCATGTTGTCTATATGCATTGATTTATTTTTTTTTCTTTTCCAGTCTATGTGGTCATTTCTTTTCCTTACCTTATTACATTGGATAAATTTTTAATAACATGTTTAATATATGTTGATTAATAATTGGTGTGTCTTTTGCCCTGAAAAATTTAGATTGCCACCACACTTGCTGATTATTGCTTTCCTTCCACACTTTTCATTTATGTGGCTCTAAAACACCTACAATTTTTGCCTTATATCTCTTATTTCTATCACTTCTTTTTAAAATTTATTTTAAAATTATATATTATACATCTGAAAGGGGGAAGAGAGAGAGATAAAATGGGTGCACCAGGGCTTCTGGCTGCTGCAAACGAGCTCCAGATACATGTGCTACTTTATGCATCTGGCCTTATGTGGGTACCAGGGAAATGAACCTGGGTTGTTAGGTTTTACAGACAAGTGTCTTAGCCTCTGAGCCATCTCTTCAGCTGTTTATTCTTTCTTAAATTTTATCACATAAAATCCTTGTTTTGCCTCTGTTTTTGAGGAAATTATTTAAATTATATTTCTATAAACATTGCCTAATTATTTCAATATCTATTATAAGACATTTTTTTCTTTATAATATGTCTATTTCAGATAACTTTTATTCTTTTTTTAGGTTGGGTCTCAGTTTAGCCAAGGCTGACCTGGAACTCACTCCGTAGTCCCAGACTGCCTTGAACTCACAGAGATCCTCCTTCCTCTGCCTCCCAAGTGCTGGGATTAAAGGTATGTGCCAACATGCTTGACCTGCTTTTCATATTTTTGAATCAAGATACTAAACTTTAATTTACACAGTCAAATAAAATTTACCTACTTTTCATACTTTTGAATCAAGATACTCTGATTTAATTTACACAGTCAAATACAATTTTTTTAATGTTTTCACATGATCCCTTTTCTCTTCAAGTTGGTGATGTTGGGACAAGTTCTACTCCTGATCCAAACCTCACTGATTTACTCCTTCCTTACATCTCTGTGGCTTCCTCTTTTGCCTTCATCATCATTTTTAAGGTCTCCTACAATTTCTTATGTTAAGGTAAACTAAGTATGTAACTGTGAAATAACTTTTTTAGATGTAGGTCAAGTCATTACTTATGTTGGCTAGAATGATATCAATCATTGGCACATTTCAACAAATTTTTATCTTTTTTGTTATCTTTATTACCCATAATTAGATACAGTATATGAGCAAATCTTGATGGTACCCCCATTACCCTCCTCTCTGTCTCCAACCCACTGGGGACCCTCCTCAGTGGGCTTGCTGGACCAGTCCATGGGGTAGAGGATTATGATTAGCTCAAGAGGTAGCTTGGTTACCCCCCAACTTTGGGTGTTGTTGCTGAGTGGGGCAATATCCCTGGATATTCTCCCCCACCATGGCTCTTACATTCTTTCAACTCCTTCTTCTGCTCATTTCCCTGAGTCATGGTGGGTGAGTTTTAAATCTGCTTTATTGTTGATATCTTTAGTGTCTCTGGACTTTTGTTTTGGGTTGTGTTGGATATCATTGGTGTCTGTCTCAATGAACTATTTGGGGCTATCTGACTTGCTGTGATGATAGGTGTCTTGTTTATCATGCTACTTTCTCACAGGTTTCATTTGGGGCATACCTGATAGGCCTGGGGTGGTTCATCTCGTGCTGGGATGTTGGCCATCATCTTGTGGCTTATTGGTGGAGTAGGTTTGACCAAGGCTCACTCACTGCCTTCTGAAAAATGCAAACAGAATCTCTATTGGAAAGTGAGATCAGTATAGGTTAAATAAGACAAACATTGCTAATTTGGCAAGATTCTACTGTGTGTAGCCTCGATGTAATTTTCTGGAAATGGGAATTTCCCCTTGGAGCCCAAGATTTTGGTCCCCATAAGATTTTACCCTGGATCCCAATTACCGTTAAGGGTTGTTTGTCACTGAGTAGTTTTCTTTGCCAATTTGAAAGCCATTTATTAGCCCCCTAATTATTAGTGTCACTATTCCACAAGTGATCACTTTTGACTTGCAGGTCTCTCCCATAGAGCAGTGTGTTCAGCATTCTTGTGACCTCAGTCTGAATTTGATATCAGTGGTCTCTGCTTTCTCCAAATATCATTGACCAATTTCCCCTGGCAACTCATGTAGTGCCTATCAGCACTACACATGCTACCCTCTGGGAGCTGGTTACCATTCTGGATCTCTCAGGGTTTCTCGGTATTGTTTGATGACTTTCTGTGTTTTTTTTTTTTTTTTAGCAATGGGGTCTTACCTTTGTCCTGGGGCAGGTATTCAAGAGGTTTGACAAAAGCCTGTCTTGTTTTGGGGCCTCATGGGTCTCTTTGATCAGCAGCTCAGTGTGGGAAGGAAATAATTACTGGGATAGTGAGTTGCAGGTCTGATCAATTTTTCTTGAGGTTAGGCTTCCTCCTATTCTATTCATGGTACCTCTTACCAGGCAATGCCTACAGCTTCCTCCAGAGCTTACTGTATACTTACTGTATTAGAGTTTAGCTAACCAATTTATTGTTCTAGGTATTATTTTCTCACCATGCTTTTTACGACAAAGTTCTGAGATACATCGTCTTTCTATTTGCGAAATTATTGATTTCACTGTTTTTATAAAAAGACCAATATTTAGGGCTCTTTGGCTCTTAGTTTTCTGTTTCCTACTTCTGTGTGTACTTCTCTCATTTCCTTTTGCCTCTTGCTTTCTGTTACTCTTTCTTTAGCCTTTTAAAAATGAAAGCATGAATAATGGATTTGAGACCATTTTATCTTTACAATATAATATACTCTAAAATTTACTCTTTTACCTAACTCATTAAAAAGTTTTGTTATACCCTGTGTTTTTTATTTGCTTGTTTGTTTTGTCAATAATTTAATACATTTTAATTTCCAACATGATGTTTTTATTGATCGTGTAGTCTAGTCAAAAGAGAATACTTTAGGATTGGAGAGATGCCTTAGCATTTAAGACACTTGCCTGAAGAGTCTAACGACCTGGTTCAATTCCCCAGTACCCACCTAAAGCCTGATGCACAAAGTGGCATATGCTTCTGGAGTTCATTTGTAGTGGCTGGAGGCCCTGGTGCAACTATTCTCTCTCTCTCTCTCTCTCCCTTTCCCCTCCTCCCTCACCTTCTCTCTTTCGCTCTTGCTCTCTGATTGCAAGTAAATAAAAATAAAAAGAGAATACTTTAATTCCCATGCTCAAGTATTTCCATATATCTTTCTGTTACTGAGTTGCCAACTATTTGAGGAATTTCTAGATATTTATGGTAAGGTGATGAGAAATACATTTCTTATGATTTTAACTGGGTTGGAATTTGTGCTAAGTCTTAGAATATTGCTCCCTGGGTGAATATTGAATATGAATTTGAAAATGATGTGTATTGTGGTTTGATCAGGTTTGTAAATATCAAAGTAGAGGTGGTCAATTATGATCAGGTTTGCTGGGTTCTTTCTGAGGTTTTACTTAATGGTTTCATTCAATTAATGAATTTATATAAAATGCTAGGTGCAGTGTTGGGCATCCATAATCCTAGGTTGAGGAGGTGGAGACAGGCAAATCCTTAGCTGACCAGGTAGTCTATCTGAATCACAGAGGCATGCATATGCACCCCCCAACACAAGCATGTACCCCCACACAAGCACATATACATATGTTAAAATTATATAAATAAAAAATAAAATTTAAAATACAAACTATTAGTTTGCATGTATTAATAGCTATAGGAATAGGGGTCTGAGGTGGGAAATGGGGACACGTTCTCATTGCTCATACAATGTATATACTTATTCATAATAAACATATTAAATTAAAAAAAGAAAAGCAGCCTCAACACCCACCACAGACAGAGGGGTGTCATGTTTACCTTAGTTTTGCTATTTCCTAGAAATGAGCTCCTGGGTTTGCTTTGCATACCAGACCTGCAATAGACTCCCTGTTCCTACAACCCCAAAGTACTTCTTTCTTGTTTGGAATGTAGGTCCCATAATATTTTTGTATCAATAAATCAAATTAAGTTGCCACAAAAAAAGAGTAGAATATTATGCACATATTTGCATATTCAGTAAATAATTTTTAGAAATTGTTTTAAATTTTTATTGACTTGACCATGCATGTACATAGTGTATTGTATCATAATCTCCTTCCATTACCTTTTTTCCCCCACAACATCTCTTCCACTGAAACCCTCTCTTAATTTCTTTTCTACTTTGGTGAAGTTTTTTTTTTGTTTATTTATTTGTTTTAGCCTTCCCCCATACATAACAGAATGTGATGGGCCAATATAGGGCTTTCACAAGTTACAGTAGTTGCCTGGAGGTAATGAAAGCAACAGCCACTCCATGTCCAGAACCATGGTTCCAAAGCACTCCTCCCCATCCTCTACTACACCATTTCACCAATCTTCTCCAAGGCTTGGAAGGAGAGATACTAATGTCTCAGCACTGAGCACTCCACAGTCACTCCCAGCACTTTGAGGAGTTTTGAGAGTCCCCAGCAGTCACTGCTGACTGCAAAAACAAGTTTCTGTAACCCAAGGTGAGAACAGCACTAATATATAGGCTTAGAATAAATATTTTGAGGGCAATTTGATGGGTAAAATATGCTCAGCCGAACAACAATAGTAGCTTTCCTCCTGGGGCTGATGACTTCCCCAGCCTAGCAGCTTAGGCGTTTGACCAGGTTTTCAATACCAGGCATAAATTCCCTTCCCTGAACCAGATGCACATCCAATCAGAGAGCGGATGGTTACCCCATACTAGTCATTGTACCAGCAGACAATCTTGTGTAACTGATTGGTTGTATAAATCAACATGAAAAATTCATACAGAGAACTGCTGAACTGAAGTTAGAGGGAGTTGATTTCCTAACTCAATATAAAGCTCTATTCATAGAGCCATCATGGGATGGAAACTGGAATAGAAAATTGTGCATCAGGAAATAATAATCAAGAAAGAGATGACTATACTTACAGAACTTTTACTTATGAGAGAGGTGCATGGAAGGTCAATAGAGAATATGGTCATTGCAACAAATGTTACTGAGCAATTGACCAGTATTTAAAATAAAATAAAATTAGTTCAATTTTTTTCATGACATATAAAATGACCAACTAAAGATGAATCAAAACATAACTGTGGAAAACGAAGTAAAGTTTTTAGACAATATCATAGAATTATGCATGTGAGATCTTAAAGTAGAAAACTACTTCCTAAATAAGAATATAACATCTGATAATGAAAGAAAACATTTATATATATATATATATATATATATATATATATATATATATATATATATATATATATATATATATATATATATATACAATAAAGAAAATTACTTCACTTATAATAAAAACCAAGGTTAATAATCACTAAAAATTGGGAGTGTGATGATTAATCTATAGTTTTCAACTTGACAGAATTTAGAATCACTGGGAAACAAAATGTCAACATCTTTGAGAGATTTTCTAGATTATATTGAGGTGGGATAACCCACCCCAAATGAGAGTGCCACCATTGCATGGGCAGGGTCCTAGACTGATGGAAAAGAGAAAGTGAGCCAAGAATCTGCATTCATTGCTCTTGGATCGTGACTGCAAACTGACCCATTCTGCTTCACACACCAGCCACCATGCCATTCTGTCATGATGGACTGTATGTACCCTCAAATTGTAAACCAAAGTAAGCCCTTCCCTCTTAAGTTACTTTTCTTAGGTATTTGATCACAGTAACAAGAAGCTACTATAGGAAATGATGGTACATTTCTAATGTTTTTATTTTAATCAACACATAGTAATGGTACATGCTTTTGAGGTCAAGGTGACATGTATGCAATATATAAGGATCAGATCTCCTAATAAAGCTATGTTCTCTCAGAAATTTGTGGTGAGAACATTCCGAATTCTCTATAATATCTATTTTGAAGTATTAAACTAGTTGGAAGCTGAAGCTATCATACTATGCAGTAGAATATTAGTAGTTAGTACCTAACTTCATCTCTGTACACACTAGAAATCCTCTTCCCCTACATTCATGAGTATTTTAAGCATATACACAATTATTAGGGACAAGAGTCACAAGGAGTGTTTCTAAAGCTTTTATTCCTTAGTCTTGGCTTTTACTGCTTGTACTTGTTAGCAAGCATATTTTACGTATATTTTCTCATGTGTACCACAATGTATGGAAATAAGGAAAAGCAAATTTTATCAGTTAAATCTATATGCCATTGAGGAACCCTATACACATACAAGAACTGTATGGAGCAGGACTGTTACTGGAGGATATTAAAGGAAATCCAAACCACTGCAGAATTATTTCATGGCACTGACTTGTAATACTCAACATAAAATATTCACTTGTCACACATATAAACTTTAAGTCAGATAAATTATATTTTAAATCACAATAGGAGATAGACTTACATAAACTCTGAATATTAATACATCATAGAATCTCACAAACATAATTTTGAGCAAATAAGCTATTTTAGAAAATAATGTGTCATAAATTGAAAACGGTGCGTAGTTAGGAAGTGAGGGCACTCCTGGACATTCATGCACGGGAGATAGGCTCACGTGTGGGTGTCAGAGCAGCACTGTGCATGGGACAGTGACATCAGAGAGCAGGAACTAGCCAAACCCATCAACCTTTCCATCTGTCTTCTGTCTGTCTGTCACTCTACATACGGAGGTCGGCCAAATCAATTTTAAATTTGGAAAAAGAATACTCCAAAAAGAGCCAAAACATTCAAAAATATAAAATACGTCTGATACTGCAAGTGCTACTCCAGTAGGACCCACTTTTGTTACTTTTAAAATGAAGTCAAAGAAAGACCTCTAAAGCAGGGAGACACTGAACTCCTCTTAGCATCCCTTTTCAACTGTTAATGACTTTCATTTTGGAAGTGATTTCTGAGGCCTGAAGTAAATCTCTTATACTTAAGCTTGTTTCCTATTTTGTCCCCATGCTTTGTGCTGTAAGACTTCCCCAGCTTAAAGACAATTACTAAAAGTTATCATCTTTTATCCTCCAATTGCAAAAAGCAAAATAGTTCTGTAAGCTTTTCTCTGTTTTTATTCTTCAATTGTTTTCAAAAATTTTGCTCTTTTGGTTGTTTCAATATTGATATGAATAGGAAGGCTTTGCAGATGATAGAGGAAAAGCAAGAAGATAGACATAAATGTGTGTTTTATACTGACATTTATTTTAAGAAATAGATCCTCCATTTCAGTGACTTTGTCATTTAAATAGCATTCAAGTGTCATAATATCTAATAATTTTGACTAAAAAATTTGGCAAAATCTATTCAATAGCCTATTTATACAGCACAATGTTCAGATAGTACTATGTGGTTTTTAGTATAGTTTTATATACATCATTTTTGCTTCATTCTCTAAACAATTTCTGGATTATACTGACATTATCATTCCCAGTGATGAGAAATTCAAGTTTCCACATGGCTTCCCCTGAGCCTTCAGGGCAGAGTAGAATCCTTCTGAGGATTTAGCTGGTATTCTCTTTTTTCCAAAAGAACTCATTTGATATATGAAAATTCTAGCATCACAAAGTAATTTGTATATTGTCCTCTCATTTATGTCAGTTCTGTCTAAATTGACAGAGGACTATGTCATTTCTGTTGTGGAAGAATCCATTCTTTACTTTCACTATTGGTAATTATAAGAATATTGATATTGTCTCCCACCTTATCCAAGTATCTATATCCTAATTCCCACGAAACTGATTTTATGTATCAAGAGGAAATTGGGTTGCAGATAGAGTTAGGGTTATTAACCAGTTAATCTTAAAATAAGATTACCCAGGATTATCCAGCAGGCCTAAAATAATCCAAAGGAATCTTTAAATATGGTGGATGGAGATGAAAGAGTCAGTGTGAGAAAGATGAAATGTGAGTCAGACTCATAAAACAGCAGGACTCCAAGGGCTGGTAAAGGCAAGAAAATGGATCATCCCTATCAAATACAAGGTATTTCCAATGCTAATTCTCCAACTCCCTGACAGCAATGTGTTTTCAGCCATTCAAAGGAATTCTGACCCCAATTCCCAGATTAATATGCTACCCATGGGTTGCAGGCTGAGTCCTACATCACTGCCCTCACTGCAAAGTGGAAAGCTCAGACTTCTCACATTTTTAATGGCCAACTGCAAATTTGATTGTTCTCATGCTGTAACTCATATGGGCTTAGAGATGACTCGAATGGCTCAGAAAATACTGCCAAACACTTTCTACTCAGGATGGTTTGTTAGATGAACATGGCTCAAGCTCAGCCAAATGGAAGAACTGAGTGAGGTAAGTCCAGGGCAGTGGTTATGGGGGGGCTTCCTTCAGCTTTCAGGGTCTTGACAGGCAGCATCACAACATTCACCAATGTTGCCCCCACCTCAGAGTCTGTGTGGAGGTATCATTCCATAGTCACAGTTAATTAAATCATAGCCTCTTTATGATTGACATGAACTTCTGGCCTCTCCAAAGGAGAAGGTGGGGTTGAAAGTCTCAATACTCCTAATTATGGCTTAGCCTTTCTAGGGACTGGCCCCCTATAGGAAGCTTTATACGGGACCTCAGGCAAGAGTTATCAGTGAGTGTATTACAGACTTCACTGTGGGGCCTGAGGTAAGACCTTACTGCTGAAGAAATCACGAAGTCTCATCAAACAACACCAAGATATCCTGCTAGATCCAGAATGGTAACCAACTCCCAGATGGTAGCATGCGTAGCACTGGAAGGCGTTGCATGAGCTGCCAGGGGAAATTGGCCAATGATGTTTGGAGAAAGCAGAGATGACTGATAAACAACATAGACAGTTGTCATGAAAATGCTGAACACACTGCTATATGGAAGAGACCAGCAAGTCTAGAAGTGCTCATCTGTGCAGTAGTGGTGCTAAACCTAGGAGTATAATCAACAGCTTACTAATTGACTAAGAGATCAGCTTAGTGACAAGGAACCCTTAACTGGAACTGGGATTCATGGCAAAATCCTATGGGGACCAAGAACCCAGGCTCCTAGGGGAAATTCCCACTGCTACAGGGAGCTGCAGAAAGGCTACACCCATTAGAAGCTAGCCAAAAGAGCAATGTTTTCTCATTAACCTATATTGATTTCAATCTCTGTTGGAGATTCTGTTTGTATTTTTCAGAAGGCAGTGAGAGAGACAGGGACAACTCAATTCCACCATCAAGTAATTGGATGAAGGCTGACGTCCTGGCAAGAGACAAACCACACCTAGACTTCATACAGGGATGAAACCTACTAGAAAGTGAGAAGACAAAAAGGAGACCAATCACCACAGCAAGTCTGATAACCCATGAAAGGTCAATGGAGACAGACACCAACTATACCCATCACAACCCAGGGCAAAGATCCAGAGATACTTAAGATCTCAACAACAAAGCAGACTTAAAACTCACCCACCATGACTCAGGGAACTGAGTGGAAGAGGGGGTGGAAAGAATGTAAGAGCCATGGTGGGGAGAATATCCAGAATCATTGCCCCACTCAGCAACAACACACAAGGGGAAAGGAAAAAAAAAAGAATGAAAAACTGGCTATGGTTCATAACCCCCTAACCTATGGGCAGATCCAGCATGTGCACAGAGTAAGTACCCCAGTGGGTAGGGGACAGAAAGGAGGGAAATGGGGTCACTCTCACAAGATTTGCTCATACAATGTATATACTTATTCATAATAAAGATATTAATTTTAAAAATAAATCCTTAAACTATAAGAAAAAAGACTTCACTGCGGGGAGTCAAAGAAGTTTAGAAAAAAGATTTTGTGTGTGTGTGTGTGTGTGTGTGTGTGTGTGTGTGTGTGTGTGTTTTAAAGATACTCTGTTGCCCAAGCTGGAACACTCTTTATGTACACTACCATGGTGGCCTCAAAATTGTAGCAATCCTTGCACCTCACCATCTAGAGTGCAGGGATTACAGGCATGAGCCACTATACCAGGCTCTAAATTTTAATAATCCCAGTGAGTCCCATTTATGACTTCTGACCTCAAGTGCTATTTTAAGCTATTCAATTTGTGACCATATGGTACAGACACAACTGGAGGTTAATGCAACTTTTTACAAACAGATTATTAAATTCCTAAGAAGGAGGCTAAATTTCAAATCTTAAAAATACCAGAACAGCTCTTAGTATTTTGCTGTATTTTTTTTTAGTTTAGTTGCCATTCTTATAAAAGAACGATTTTATTTTTCACAGTAATTTTCCTCTTGCATAGCTGTTTATATCAGTACAATGCAAAGTGACAGGAGCCCGACGTTTGAAGGAAAATACACTATTTTCAGATCAGATATCAGCTGTCAACTTAGATTGCCTGTATTGCTTCTGATATTTTACAGCCCAGTTCACAAAAATTTTACATGCTTATAATTCACCTCTGGTGTGAAATGTTTGTTGGAATATGTTGCATACGGAGTTTACAATACAGGCTGTCTTTTAGATACAGCCTGTATAGACTATCCTGAGTCTGAATGAGCAGATACATGTTAATGTGGAAGACAAATGGGAGACTGAAAATATTACAAGTTATTGAAATGGGTAAATAATTCTTATCAATAAATATGCTCAGACATAATGGTGAATGAGTATTTGGTATTATTTAGTCTTAGCAATGTTCACTGTTCTCTCTTTGAATGTTGAATTTATACAGTAGCCCCAAGTCAGAAGACTAAATAAAAGGTAGCTAATTAGGCTCTGTTTTCAATTATGGGAATCCAGAAGCTATAGGAAGATGGGAAGGAATCCTACAATATAATTACATATGTATAGTCTAGTTATGTTCTGTGTTAACATCCACACTAAAAACCCTTACATATAACTTCTATTAAAATAAAAACATAGATATCAACAACAATCATTGCTTCAGTGAGAGAGATGAATGATAGCATTTGTTTTAAACTTTTGAGTAAATGGAGACATGGATAAGTAAGTTGGAAAATTGTGATTAAAAAAACGTTTCATAGACAAACAATAGTATTTAAACACGTGAGTGATAGTCTGATCTCTAGAAAGATCATGTTTTTTGAAAATGAAAAAATAACCTTCTATTTTAATATTGCTTCCCAAAAGCAAGATGATATTGAATCATTTCTTCCTCCCTTGATAGACACAATGCCTTATATCTACTATCATCAAGTTAGTATTATATGTAAATTCACAATGGTAAGCCATGGATTATTAACACTTGAGAATTAAAACTAAAGGCAAGCTAACATTTTAAGAGGTTTGTATACTTTGTATAGGGTTTGTATACTTTGACCTAAATGACCATACTTGGTCTTCACAGTGATAATTTTCAGATTAGGGATAGTTGCTTTTAAGGAACATATTGTTAGTATTCCTTTTTTCCTGAAAATAAAACAATTTTAAAAGCTATAGTACAGAAAAATGGTACTAGGAATAAATATTTGTGTTCTGATTGGTTATCTTTTCTTCCCTTCAAATTCAGAAGCTTATTACAATGCTAATCTGAATTCTTGATCCCCAGCTGATGGCAGTTTTGGAATTGCAACCTTGTATGCTGTTTCTTGTGGGCATCTGGGGGCAGTCTTCTGGGAGCAGCCTTAAACTACCCCTTGCTAGTTTTTGGCACACCTTCCTGTAGCTTCCTGTAGTATTTGCAGTACTGTGGCAGAGGTGATGTCCACCCTCTGGTCATGCCCTCATTTTCCCTGCCACTATGGAGTTTCCCATCTAGTCCAACAACCAAAATAATTCCATTCCTGACACAAGCTGCTTTGTTTGAGCAACGAGAAGGTTGACTGCAACATTCTCCAAAATACTACACAATTAAAAAACATGTATAAATTTCTGCAAAACACTATGTCTGGAAAAACTTTTTTACATCACAGGAGAGGAGAGCAACTTTATTGTAGGTATAAGAATAAAAATCAACTTGAAAAGTAGGTGAGGAGTCTGGACATAATTTTACAAGATTCTGTAAAAGTATGTGCCAGAGGGGAGTGGTGATGCAAGTCAATGGCAGAGAGCTTACCTAACAGGGATGAGGTGTGTGCGCGCGCGCACACACACACACACACACACACACACACATCACACATACACACACCACACACACACACCACACATACACATAGACACATACATACACACAAACATACACATATACCACACACACACATACACACACCACACAATACACACACACCCCACACACCTACACACACACCTACACACACTCCATATACACACACCACACACACCAGACACACAAATATACACATACATATACACATATACCACATACACATACACACACATACACACACCACACACACCACACACACATACACACATAAATACATACACATACATACACCACACACACATACACACACATACACATACCACACACACATACACATAGCACACACACAAGACACACACCACATACACACACACCATACACACAACACACATAAACATACACACCACACACACATACACACATACATACACACATACATACACCACACACATACACACACATACACATACCACACACACATACACACACCCCTACACACACACCACACACACTACATGCACTGAATTCTTGGAGTTTTTGAATTTCCCCAAAGACAATATTCAAATCCCATATAAATTGAATTTGTAAATAGTTTTTAAAATCTGTGACCAAATATTATGCTAAAAAACACAAATCTATCAGATTTTAGCCTCTTAAGGATCATGGATATATAACTAAAGTGTGTGATCTCACTATGGGGTAGATATTCAGCTCTCTGTGTGCAATTATCGAATTTTTAGTGAAAAGATAATCATTAATGAGCTCAAGAGAGAGCCCAGTTGGGAAAATGCTCACTGCACAAGCATGCGGAGCTGAGTTTGGATCCTCAGTACCCACATAAAAGCTAGACAAGGTGGTTGTACCTGTAATCTTAAAGCTGAGCAGGTGGAGACAGGAGGCTCCCCAGGGCTTGGTGACCAGTTCGACTACCAAATAAATGTGCTCCGAGTTCAGTCTCAAAAAAATAAGGTGGAGAGTGTTTTTGGAAATTACAAAATATCAACATCTGGTCTCTACACACATGCCCCCCCACACACACATTTTGTGCCCAAATACATACACACATATCATCAAGTAGAAAGCAGAAAGTACAGTACAGATAATTTAAAAAATTTGTTTCTCCTAAGCATATCTACTCTATATCAGGAAATGCAATGTTAAACTATTTTTAAAACTCATGGTGAAATGTAACTATATTTTATATAAATTTTGTATTTATACATGTTACATTTTTATCTTCTGTGAGGTAAAATAACTAACTTTAAATCTAGATTTCTCTTGCTGCTTAGGAATAGCATATTGATTAGCTCTCTTGTAAATTGCACTAGTTTCAAAAAGAATTGACAAATCAAAGTTGGCTATCATCTAATAATTCAACTAGTGTTGGTCAAAATGACAATATAAAATACAACCAGTTGGTTTTACTCTGACACAAAAATCACTTACAGTAAAAAAAAGCTATAATCCTATTTATTGGTCCCTCAGGTTTATCTGTAAGTTTGACAAAATAAACCTGGTTCCACCCTGTTTTATGTGGTGAATTTTTCACAGGCAATTCTATGGTTCTTGCTAAATAATCTCATCATTATGTAACATAGAAAGTGTGTATAAAAATAAATCCTTTAACTCCTAACTGCAGGAACTGATTAACTTAACACTACTAAAATATGATTTAAGTTTAAAATTTGATGATATTCAAATAACAATGTATTATGTGTGTTATAAAAACCTTATCAGGAAGGAGCTTATTAAATTCTTGGCTACTTAAATTGCTAAAATGTTATATGAGTCAGTGACTAGAAAATGCAATTTGCAATTCTGTCAAGACAGAATACATTGTTCTATTTTATGGGATATTTTCACATGAGGTTATTGTTTTCTCACACATTTGACACATGTTTAACTAGAGAAGGAACCATAATATTTTTTGTTTGTTTTTGTTTTGTAAGTCCTTAGTTTAAGCCAACTAAAGATGGATGGCATATCATGATATTCTAGTAAAAATGAAAGGCTTAGAATCCATTAATGTAAAATAGCTCTCAGAATCCAAACTTTAAAAATGAGCACTATCACTCTTACTGAAATTTATGTATGTACTGCCAAGAGAGAACCCTGCTGTTCCATGGTCATCTCCAAACCAGCGTACTCTGGAATGCACAGGCGATGTGGTGGGAAAGAGCATCAAAAGAAGCATTGTTCTTTCTTTTGGAAAATGTGTCCTCATGGTTCTACTCATAGCAGATAATAAAGGTTAAAAAGCCATGTTTCAAAACAAAGTGGAATAATGCTGCAAAACTGGTCTGTTTTGTGAAGACTTGGCCTTGGAATCCTAAGCCTTCAATTAGGTGAAGATTTCAGAGGTTTACAAAATTTCTGTCACCTGAGTATGACTGGAAGATGATACTGTGCACAGATAATGCTGTACCTGAAGACACTTGGTGTAAGCACACTGCATCAGAGTCTAAACTCCAAAGGTAAAAAGAAAACTTTACAAATTTTGTAAAGGAATATAAACTGCCAATGACTTTCTGTCTTTTATGCAGAAAATTGAAGATAAAGTTTGAGGGAAAGGATAAAGTTCTTGAAATTTTATTTCAAGTCAAATTAAATATCAAGTAGTATTTCAAAGGAAATCAAAGCTAATTATTTTTCACGGGTAAGAAACTTCCATTAAAGCTCATTATTTATCTGTAAGCTTAAGTACAGGAGCATCCAAGAATAAAATCATTCTACAGCATTTTTAATTGACATTTTTCATAGACACATATAATGTGTTTTGATTTTAAACCCTTTCTGTCACTTTCCTTGGCCCAGCTCTCCCTACTCCCCTGACACTGAACTACTTCTTTCAAACTGGTATAACTTCTGTCTTCATGTTTTGTGGGGGGAGAGAGAGGGCTGCCTTCCTCCATCATCCGTGATGACATGTTGAAGGGCTCACCTAAGCACTATGTAGGTCACGTTCAGGAAATAACAGAGACAACGAGGTCATGAATGTGATGCCCACTTCATGGCAAATCACTCCTTCCATTCTCTGGCTCTAACACTCTTCCTGCCATCGCTTCAGTGGTGTTCCCTTAGCTTTGACGAGGTGATGGAGATGTTTACTCCTGAACACTGACCCTTCTTCTCAGTACTTTGAAGAGTTTTATTTTTCTTAATTGACCCCTTTACAAACAACTAAGGTAATTAAAAACTAATTTCTGGGATAATGATCAAAAGTATGAAATTATTATAGAATTATACTGGGCCTAAATAAATAAATCTGAATAGTGGGTGGTAGCAGCCAGATTTCTGAATGTTAGAGAGTGAGTTTAAGGGAGATATATTTGAAAATGAACATTGGAATCAAGATTTCACTACATTGAATTTACCATAGATTCCGACAATTGGATAATGAAAAATCTCTATGTGCACATGGCCAGTAAATATTCCATTGCTAAGATCTAGAAGTCATCACCCTATGAAAGTAACTGGCACACACAGAGTCTATGATACAGGACTTTTTGCATGTCCTTGAGAATGATGGAGCCTTATCTTGGTTCTTAGGTGGGCTGTGACTCAGGAGCTGAGGCGCTGGGCACTGTCACCCAGAGCTTCCACTGAGAGAGAGGCCTTCTCTGTTTATTATTATTATTATTATTATTATTATTAATTTGATTAATGAAAGTCATTGAACACAGGAGTGGGAAACATAGATTTTAGAATTATTTTATTAAAGCTTGATAGAAGGGAAAGACTCTAGTCTGTATATACAGGAGGGAGTTTCCATGGAGGAGAACTCCTCAGATGATTTTGGTTGGGTTTTTATGGGTAGTGGCACAGGTTTCTACATGCCAAAGACCATATTCACAATTGCTACACGACAAAGACCTTCTTTCACAGAAAGACTGAGTTTCTGTAAAATGGGGCACTATTTCCAGAAATGTTAGATAGGGAATCAGAGTTTTTGTCATCTAGGAAGGGTGCAAGCTTAATGTACAAATCTTTCCTGGAGGCTGAACCTTCCAGAGAAGAAAGAGATAAGGGAAAAAAATCCATGTTCTGACATGTCCCACTTTTAGTCTAGAAAAAACCCAAAATAAACAAAAAATACATTCATTTTGTGGTTCTGTTACCATGATTGCCTAGCCAATTTCTGTCTCTTATCACATACAGCTTGCTTTCTAATACCATTTTCCAATTAAGGAAATCAGAGCTCTTGGAAAAACATTTACTTCTAGGACTGGGGCTCTGAACAAACAATATGAGCCTGAAGCATTGTGGTACACAAAATGAACAGCAAGGAAGTGCTCAGCAAACCCCAAAGGATACGCATGTTGGCAGAACACAAGGACCAGGCAGAAATACTCTTGGTGGTCACACCTGAATTTTCAGAGAGGCCCAGTGGCCAGCTAACAGTTCAGCACAAAGACACTGATGTCAACACACTGCAGCAAAGTCCAAACTCCAAAGGTAAAAAGAAAACCTTAAAAATTTTGTGAGGAAGAGGAGACCTACCAAAGGAAAATAAACTACCAATAACTTTTTGTCTTTTATGCAGAAAAGTTAAGATAAAGTGTGAGGGAAAGGACAGAATTCTTAAAATTTTATTTCAAGTCACACATTTTTAAACAGGTGTGGAAATAGATTATCCAAACCAGGGTAATTCAAGATCTAAAAGCATGCTACCTGTCCCAGCTGAGGAGAGGGGGAGAATAAGATGGTGAGAGAGAGAGAGAGAGAGAGAGAGAGAGAGAGACAGACAGACAGACAGACAGACAGACAGACAGACAGACAGACAGACAGATAGATAGATAGATAGATAGATAGATAGATACATAGATAGATAGATACATAGATACATAGATACATAGATACATAGATACATAGATACATAGATACATAGATACATAGGTAGAGAGCCAAATATTCTATGAGAGGAGGGCCCCCAGTGGGTTGGGGACAGGGAGGAGGTTAATGGGGGTACCAGCATAAGATTTGTTCATTCCATGTATCTAATTAATGAAAATATAGACATTAAAATATATAAAAAATTAATAATAATCTATAGATAACAAAAATGAGTAAGTGGGTCCTGTGCAAACACAAATCACAGCCAATTTTTGGCACTGTGTCTAAAAATTATAAAAGGACCCATGTGCAGTGAATAAAGTTTGAAATTGTTAAAGGCATTTAGTTGATGAATAAAATCAGAAACAAGAAGAAACTTGAGAATTAGGAAAAATAAACAAAATTGACCAGTATTTCTTTCAAGCTCCTTGTTCAGTTAACTTACCTGAACCACGAGATGGCAAAGTGGGATCAGTCAAAAAGCCCTATTAACATTCATGATCACTTATCCTTGTAAGTCAATATTGTTTTTTATTCTGTAAAACCAGAAATCCAAAATGACTTCCATATTGAGACTGATAAAAAGACTTTAATTCCTTGTCAATTTAAAATTACTGTGAGATGTACTAAATAGCTTTATAAAAGGCTCACCATTTCTTGCTTACTTATATCTAGAAAACTGAATTTATAAAGTTCTTACTGTCATGCTTTTAAAACATTTTATGAATATATAATTGTAAAAGGTTATTTACTAAGCAATATTTCAGACTATGTGTGTTAGCAAATGACGTTGAAAAGGAAAGTCACATAACAGAACTGTGGTTTAAAATGAGAATGTGTATAGTGGTGTGATAAAGAGAAAGCTATAAGATATAAAACACAGAACATCATCTCCTATTATTAACATTTATTACTGGAACTTAGAAGACAATGAGATGCCATCCCCAAACCTGATGGTCAGATACCAGAATATGCCACCCTAAAATATACCTTTGACCTAGGCTGGTTTTGAGCTGTGAACTGAAGAAACAAGAAGCTGTGGAAATGGGAAGTTTAATCTTTTGTAAGAAAAATTTGAATTTATAAAGGAAGTCATCATTTTTTGCGGCTGTTTCCAAAGAGAATGACTGTAAGTGGGGAGAGCTGCTTTTCCTTTCTCTGAGTATGTCCTATAGACATAACGGATTCCTTTTATCAAGCTTCTATTTATTTAGTGTGTACTAATGTGGTCTTTGCTACAGGGGTCCATCCTAACTAGGAACTAGAAAGGGCCCAGGGGAAATGACTTCCTCCTACTCTATGGATCTGCCACCTGTTGATCACTTACTGTGTGCCAGGATTGGACCATGGACTTCATACATTAGCACAGCCTGGGAGATTCATTCAAAGTGGAGGCTGGGATGGGGCTGGCTTTCACTCCCAGGTTCTTTGTGCTGTTCCCATGGAATGGTTTAGCAGTATTTTTATAATAAGGTGTTTGATGTTGAAAACATGGATTGCTTTTCTTTCGGAGAAAAGGATATGCTATTTATGGCATTTGAGCTATCCTACCACATTAAAAGGAAACAGTGGATAATTGCCATATATTCATGGATAGAGAAAAGAAAGCATAAACAGTGAGAATCAAATCTCCCCAAGTCTCATGGTGTTATAGTTACACAGACCAATACTACTTAAGTACTGACTTATGTGTGTGCTTACCTCATACATCTTTTTATTTTTGGGAAGCAATTGAAATCTGAGTCAAAATAGTTGGAAATCCCACAATTCAGAAGACTTTGGTCTAACGGTTCTCCATGTATGCAAACAGCAGTATTTTCTCAGTACACTGAATATTCTTAAGCAAGTGGACCAAAATGTTACCTCACTTTTTGAAGATAGTCAAAGTGCATTCAGATGTACATATTTGATTGTAAGAAGCCTTCAAGTCCCTTCTCTGCTTGGCTGCTCCTGGCCAGCCCCATTCTTCCTGTGAACCTATCAGAACAAAGGTCCCTTCCCTTTGAACTGAAATTACCCACTGTGCGTGACTGAAATCACAGGCACCCATACCTCCTTACCTCCTAACCAGAATCTCAGGCCTTCTCTGGGCATTCTTATCTGAAAAGCAAGGGTGTTGGAAGCTAGGCTTGTTTCATGAGGTCATATCAATTAGGGGCAAAGAGAGAAAGTTCCAGTGGTGGGGAGAGGGGATGCAGGTTTGTTTAGGCTTTACTTGCTTAGTGTATTAAGGTTTAATTTCACATGTGTTTTACCTGATAGGGAGCAAACCCACTGAACCTTGTATTTCTTTGTAATGCTAACATTTCCTTTGCACCATTTACAATTAAACCTTTTATTAGTCCAGGGAAAGCTGAGGCAGGAAACAGTAGCAGCTCAGGGAGGGTGATTATTTCTGTTCTATTGTGGAGGATGTTTGAGCCTTTGATTAGTTGCACTATATGGTACTTAGCATCTATCCAGTCTTCCCATGATTAACTTTCTATGCTAGCAGTGTGCTGCACACCCATGAAATGCTGGCTTTATGTGTTTCTTAGTGTTTTAAATCTTGTTTCAAAAACTACTACTCATTTTCTGGGGTGTGTTTGGAAACATACAGGCTATCAACAGCATGGAGTATTGAGCAGCAGGCGAGGCGAGAGGGGACCTCTATGAAATGGATGCAAAAAGCTGTGGGTTGTACACCATTAAGTGTTCCCAGTGTGACTCTAATGAGCTTATGATGGCCTCACCGAATTACTGTTTCTGCTCCAACCCAGTAAATTACAGTATGCCCAAATTAAATCAGTGGGACTCGATAGAAGCCGGTCTTCATCAAGAGCCGCGTTTGTAAGAATTAAAGAAAAACATAGTTAATCATACTTAATCACACCCATTGTCCCAATTCTATTAAGCTTGCCTCCCCCTCCCAAATATTTGGTTGATAGGTGTGTGTGTGTGTGTGTGTGTGTGTGTGTGTGTGTGTTTACGTTAGGCTTAAGGAGAAATATTCTTTCATTTCCTGTTTGACCTAAGCATGATTCTTATTCAACTTCATATCATTCTGAACCATTTGTAATGTGAATGCTGAAGATGAATTCCAATTCTATGACCATTATTAAGTACTAAGATTATCATGATCACATTTGTATACAGACATTTGTTGCTGGATGTTTGTGGCTTTCTCTTTGATTTCAAAGTGTCTTGAGAGCTGGGTTGTGGTAAATTGCATGTTATTAGGTAGCAATAATTCATGTAAGATGGCCTGAAAATGTCCCTTAAGAGCCCGAGGAGCAACTGCAAATGTGTCATCTGCTGTTTGAAAGAACGGCCACATTGTGGAGATTGACTTCAAGAGCAAAACATCAAATGTTACTAAGCTTGAAAGTGGGAGCAATGAAATTACAGGAATGGAATAGTTACTACTGTTTATCACTTCACGTAAGTATCATGCCAGGCAATTAATACATGAAGCAC
This sequence comes from Zapus hudsonius, assembly GCA_004024765.1. Classification (NCBI taxonomy): domain Eukaryota; kingdom Metazoa; phylum Chordata; class Mammalia; order Rodentia; family Dipodidae; genus Zapus; species Zapus hudsonius. The sequence continues at coordinate 132,749 of PVHP010000508.1, forward strand.
TTCTTGTTTATGAAGTAAAGAAACATTCCAAGTACTAACCAAGTGAAATCCCCAGTCTTTCTTTTAGCAATTCTCATCTCTATACAAACAGATTTTGGCAACACAGGAAGGAAAATAAAATACCCATAAGAATATTTAGGGTAAATTCACTCCTACTTTCCATTTTCTAAAAGCAAGCTGTGTAATCCTAGCCATTAATATATTAATTGGTCATCACTTTACTGGGAAGAGTCAAAGAGGTCATTTCATTTACAGCAGAAGGAGCCATCTCCCCGACCAGCCTCTCCCACCTGGCTCCAGTCACTCTGAATTTCTCCGAGAACAGCTTAACTATAGGACATTATTCCTCTGTAAGTAAATGACCTGGAATTTTGGTCCTAAAACAAAAGTCAGCTCAGAGCTCAGCTACATGTTGGCAACACATTGTGTGCATGCAGACCACCCACTAATGTTGATTAACAGGGACAGGACATGGAAAACCATGAAGGCTTTTGAAACCTTAATAGGAAGTGATTCTCTCTGGATGCAGATTTATTGATACTGACAACATTAGTTTTTTCTCAATTTCTTTTAAAATCCAAGGACCTTGCATATGGAAACATACAGGGAGGAGGGAGATGGGGGGATTCATCACAACACTTGCTCATACAATGTATCTACTGTCAATAAATATGGGGAGGAGGAAAATTCTCAGTGGAACTGAGTGTTCCAGCTCCTGATAGAACCTGAGTGTGCATTTGAAGATGGGGAACTCCAGGAAGAGAGAGGGAAGATGTGTAGGCAGGAAGGGGTAACACAGCGGGAGAGTTGGGCACAAAGAGCTTTTAACAGGATTCTTTGAAAAGAAATATCCCGTGTAATTTTTCTATGTTCGCAAAACTCCACTTTTTGTTTCATCTATTTCTTTAAAAGGAAAGCCTAAGAGATTCAGCAGGGTTACCTGAAAGCTGGCATCACAATTTCCTCATCTATTCTAGCCAACAAAAGAAAACGATGCCAGAGTGAATGTCCTTAAAAAGGTAAATGTATTTTTAAAAGTGAAATAAGAAAAAGAACAGCCTGAAAACAGCATATGCCAATCTGTCCAAATAGCAGTGTCTTGATATTTTTGTTAAGAATTAAGAAAGAGCTTCCACTAAGCCTTCCCAGATCTACTTGTGGTTGAGTCCAAAAACTGAGTCACTGAATGCCTGCATTAGGAGAAAATCCCAGTCATGTAATTCCATCTTCCCAGTATGGGCAAAAACTCCATTTACTGACACAAGGGACATAGTAAGAAATGACACACTAGAAGCGAGAAGGCCTCTAATGTTTAACCGAGGGCTAGAGGCTGCCTGATCTGTTCCAGAGCTGGGCTCCCAGGAGGACACTCACCTTGGGGTGCAATGCAGCAGTGTGCTTCAGCAAGTCTAAAAATGCTAAACTTTCACAATCCACTCCCATCTCCTTAAATTGGCTTTCTATGCTGAAGACATTTCCTACATTTTTTAGGACTGTTCTGTCCCAGAAAGCAGACCTTCAGCTACAGCCTTCCAACAGGACACAAGTCTCAAGTTAACCCTGTCCTTACCATGCAGTGCACTTGAAGGAGTTAAGCACTGACTGAGTATAACGCATGGAGCCACAGTCAGGGGTCACAGGTTGCTGAAGGACTGAAGATAGGATGGATAGAGGACTCCGGTGGCTTTGATGAAAGGATGGAAGGGCCTTTGTATGATAAAAAATCATTAGGTAGAAGATTTAAATTTGAAAAAAATGTGATAGAAACAGGTTAGGGCAGAAAGGGGGTGATTCCTCTCCAGTCAATTATGAAATGTCACAGTCTATTTACTGTAACAACAACAAAAAAAAAACAGATTAATAACAGAAAAACTAACAGATTTATTTGACTATAGTTTTATATGATCATAGCTTTAGAGTTTCAGTCTTACCATAGGATTCTTCAGACTAAGGACCCAAACTTTGAGGGTAAATTGTTCATCTTTATGCTTAAGTTCCACCAAGCACAGAAAACCATGGAGAATTGTGATCAGACATCATAGTATTAGACTGAGGCTTTGGTGGGGGAATGGACACAGTGGGCTGTTTTAATGCTTCTTGAGCTCTATGTGTGATATTTCCTTCCTTCTACATATGCAGCATGACCCTATCTGAAACAGGGATCTCATGACCCATAATCAGACAAGATAAGTCATAGAATTTCTTTATAGGCAACTCTTACACAGAAAGATGGAGAAAAGTTAAAATTTCCCCCTCTTTTCCTAGAAGTTCAATCTAATCCTTGCATTGTGGTTGGTTAAGCTCAGGCCCAAGAACTTGACCTCATAGCTGGCCTCTTCCTGAACCAGCCTCTAGCCCAGACCAATCAGCTGTCTCTCTTGCTCACTTGAGCCTGAAGATGAAGCCCACCACAGTAAGGTTATAAATACCCTTAGCAGGGGACACATTCTCTCTTGGTTGCCTATTCGTTTCTCCTGAAATTCCAGGTCCCAGTAAGCCTCCCCTCCCTTAGTCCAGAACCAACTGGGCTGACACAAGGGATAACCTCCCTGAACCCTCTCCACCATGGCCTTCTGTCCACATGGCAGGAACTCTCTGCACTTTCTTCCTTTTTTTTTAATTTAATAATGTCTCCCTAAACTTTACCCTCTGGTCTATGGATTTTAATTCTTTAAATTCATAAAACAAGAATCTGGGATACCCTAAATTTGTTGGTATGTTGGCATATTGACAAGGAATCCTAAAATTCCCATTTCAGGAAGATGAAGGATGACAGGAGAGAGAAAACTTTGATGAAAAAAAAAACCACTTTGTTTATGAGGACTTTGTCTTGGTGTATATGCTGTAATATAGATTTCAAGTGTCCTCAAAGGGGCCATGTGTTCAAGGCTTGGTCCCCACTATTGTGTGCTGGGGAATATAAGAGTTAAGACCTGGTAAGAGGTCTTTAATTCAATGAGGCTGGTGCTTCTGAAGGAGTACTGAGCCCTCAGTCTCTTCTCCTTTCTTTCTTTCACATCTTGGCCATGAATAGTTTCATTCAACACGTGCTCCAGCCATCATGTGCTCCTCAGCATAGGACTAAAAGCAATGGGAATAATGATCACCTATTGGAACCTCTAAAAATGTGAGTTAAAGTGTCTAAAGCTGATTGTCCCAGGCATTTCATTATAGTGACAAAAAGTTGACTAACAACGCATCCTTTTATCAGCTACAAAAAAGAGCATTTCCTACTTGCTTCCTCAAAATATGAAAACTTCTTGAGAATTCTCCTGGATATAGACTGTTTCCTGCACAGTGGTAGGTGTCCTGACACAGTGTGTGAGGTTACAATTAAAATTGTTTTAAATTTCAGTTGATCAAAAATTTTCAGATTAGAAGAAATTAATACTAAGTGTAGAATGAAAAAATGTATTTTAGAATACAATCAATATGACTTAGCAGTTGCCAGGAAAGAGAAATATTTTAATAAAAAAGTAATATAAGACTTTTTAAAGCTGTATTTATCAAATATAAATTTTTATTTGACATAATAATATCATAACATCTATTTTTAACTTTTAAGTTTTTTGATCTGAAGAAGTGTCTAGGTTAGGATAGAGACTGTGTCTTAAATAACTCACACAAAGTATCTAGTACACTCTTACCCCCTAAGATAAGCTAACAAGCTGTTGGACATTGAGTTGGTGTGTGTGGGGGGGAATGTCCTCATCACAGAACTTCATCCTGACTACATGTTCTTATCACTCTCCTGGTTGCCATCTTGTTGGATCCTGAGTATCCTAGAAGTCTAAGTACCAGCCCTGCCTTCATTCCTGAAATCTCTTCATCCTCTTGAATTCTCTCAGTACAGGTGGAAAACATGCTCAGACTCTCAGGGAACAGCAATGTCGAAGGCACTGAGACATGAACACTTCTAAACTGGATAATAGATTGATGCAAGGGGTAGATTAAAACAGGGGACACCATAGTTCCCAGGGTACTGCTCCACCCCGTCATGTACCCTCCCATATTTGTAAAACACGTTGGGATCAAAAGACTTTGAGAGATCTTAAAGAAATTGCTATGTTGTCTGATCTATAAAACCTGTGAAAATACTTGTGTCACATGGATAGTTAAATATTTAATAAAATCAAGGGCACAAATAGCCTATTGCAATGCACTATTAGAGGAAAGGCCAATAGAAGTCATTTGCATACTTTAGTCACCATCGAGCAGAGCCCTTATGCAAGAAAAGAGAGAAGGGACAACACATTGAACTCAAAACAAGGCTCAGGCACTTTTTCAGAAAATACATTTGGAAACTGACTTTTTTACTTGCTGGAAACCATATCAAGTGATGAAAGATAAGAAAGTCTCAGTGCCACCAGGGACAATTTAATACTCAATTTCAAAGACAACATGAATTTTAAACTCTGAAGAAAAGGAACTGGTGATACATAATTTAATCACATTCTCAAGTGCTTATGTTTTAATTTCTACTGCTTAAACACCACTCACAAGACAATGGGGACTTTATACCACATCGCAAATCCCAGGAGGAAGTGCTTTACTTTTCAGGCAAGTTTTTTAAACTGGGTAGTTGAATGACAAGTGACCAGAGTCATCATGAAAACTGTGTGTGTGTGTGTGTGTGTGTGTGTGTGTGTGTGTGTGTGTGTGTGTGTGTGTAATATGAATAGCAAAACAGTTACAAAGATGGTCTACTTTCTCGAAAGAGGGGCAGTCATCTCTGGAATGTGTCTCTCTCTTCAGATAAGAGTCTGGTTTCTGAATCTGATATTTAATCAACTCTATTATGTTGTTCAGTGGTTGAAAAAAAAAGTTTAGAATAAACTGATAAAGCAGGTTATCTTAGTCCATTTTTCTGTTGAAGTAACAGAACTGAAACTGTGTAATTTTTTAAAATATATCTGTTTCTTCCATTTTGGGCTGCATTTGGAGATCACATTGTTTGTAAACAGAATTTTCTGTTGGTTCCTGAGATAAAGCAGGAAGGATTTTGCATGGCTAGCAGATCATGAAAGGCAGCTGAATTGGCTTTTAAAAAATCTTTGTGCACACAGGCATGTGTGCCTGTGTGCTCATGTATGTGTGCATGCACATGAATGAGTGCATGCATGCATTCTGGGTTGCATGTCATGGAGTAAAGTTGGAAGTCAGAGGACAACTCATTCCTTGCACCCCACCTTGTGGAACCAAGGTCTCTTGCTCACTAGCTGGCCTGCAAACTTCTAGGGAATTCTCCTGCCTCTGCCTCTCATCTTGCCTTAGGAAGACTACAGTGCAGATGTTTGTATATGAGTCCTGGGAACTCACAACTAGAGCACACACCTTTGTGGCACAAGAGCTTTCTCGTCCAAGCATGCTCTTTATCCACCAAGCCATGGAGTGGATCTACCATCTCTCTAAACTGAGCTGGCAATCTTATTATAACCCACTGTACTGAAAACCCATTAATCCACAGATGGATTATTATCTGCAGATCATTTTCCAACTGTTCTGCCTTCAAATACTATTAACCTACATTTTTTTCATTTTTAAACATTTTATTGGCTTAAAATTATATATATTAACACAACAATATGTTCAGTATCATAGGTTATTAAATAAAGCCATTGAATCCATTCCCTTTTATGCATTAGTTATTCTTCCCCCGTGACTCTTACATTCTTTGCACCCTCTTTTTCCCTGAGTCATAGTGGGTGAATTCAAATTTTCCATAGTTATTAGGTTTGGAAAAGTCTCTAAATTTGTGTTTTGGAAAATTTTTGGGCACCCTTGGTGCCTCTCTCCATTGTCCTTCCATAGGTTATCTTCCTTGCTGTGGGAATAGATGTTTTGTTCGTCATCCCAAATCCTTAGAGGTTGTGTTTGGGCTCTACATGGATCGTCTCCTGCTTGGGTGTCCCCCATCACACCAGGGCCCTTTGGTGGAGTTACTTTGTCCCCAGTTCTCCTTGCCTTCTAAAAGATACAAACAGTCTCTAGTGGAGAGTGAGATTATTATTGGTCAACTGAGACAAATACTGCTAGGTTGGTGAGCATTTGGAGGGTGTAGCCTTTCTAAGGACCTATGGTTAGTGAAGAATTCCCCATGGAGATGGGGTTCTTGGTCCCCATTCAAGGTTGCCTTGGGTCCCTGTACCAGTCAGGGATTCCCTGCCCCTGAGAGGACCTCATAGCCAGTTAGCCAGCTGTTGATTACCCACCTAGGTTGGGCGCCACTATTGCACAGATGGGCACTTCTTGACTTGCTTGTCTGTGCCATATAGAAGTGTGTTCTGCACTCTCAGGCCATTGGTCGGTGGAACTTGAAGATGCCTCCTGCTCTCTCAGGATATCGTTGGTCTGGTTCCCCTGGCAGCTCCTGCAACACCTTCGGGCATTACCCAGGCTGCCTTTCTGGGAGCTGATTTCGTTTCTGGATTCAGCAGACCTACAAATTTAAAAATTAAATTTCAACATCAATCTTGATGGAAAAAAGCATTCAAGCCATAACACCTGTTATGCTCGATTTTGTCCCACTTAGTGAATCTATCTCAGAGATCACAGGTAAAAAGGCCGAAATTCTTCATAGGAAACTTTAATTTTCCATCAGTCAGTGGGGTGGGAATCACTGCAGATACTTAGTCTCACTCTAATATTGGAAGAGGTAAAGACTTCCTGAACATAGTTTTTTTTTTTCTGTTTCTCATGCAGTTCGGTCTGTTTGGGATTTTTGTAGCCTATAGTTATATCATTAGCTGTGTAGGATCAGAACCACTGTACTGGTGGAATGATGCGCTCAGTAAAGATGCTGCCTCCCTACCTGGTCGTGGTGCCCCTTGTCTACTCCATGGATTGGGATAGCTGTCCTCACTTGCCTGAAGTAGACGTTGACCCAGTACTGCCTTTTAAGCTGTGCTATAGTAAGAATAATACATTTGGAACTTTTAACACCATCATGACATTATCTAACTTTAATTAGAATATTAATTATATTATATTTACTGATATAATAACATGTTTGGACTGCCTTTCTAGAATGTTTCCAGATTTCTATCCCTCCTTATTTTATTTCCTTCCACCTTCCTGTTTCTTTCTTTTGTATTAAAATCAAGTACCTTTGACTCCATTTCTTTCCTATTACATACTGTTGGCAATGTAGTTTTAAGTACACTTTAGTAGCTACTCTAGAGACAAGAATATCCACTCTTGAATGTTCTAAAGACAATTGTGAATTGTGAATTCTGAATAATAAACATGAACTTGGCATAATGAACTCAGAATACTTAATCTTGTAATTTTAATATTATTTCATTTTCGTGCTTTAGTATGACTGGCTTTCATAACACACCCTGAGGAAAGTATTATAAGAAAATTCCAGTGCCAGGGTTAGGATACATCCAAATGACTTCTTACCAGAGAGGCCCATGAGGGCCCCATAATAATAAAGGATGTTGCCACTGAACTTGGTTGCTCACCATAGATGGTGAGAGAGAGAGAGAGAGAGAGAGAGAGAGAGAGAGAGAGAGAGAGAGAGACTAAGACTGTGTTGCCAGAGACTAAATGTTTTCTTTGCTGGATGCACACATAGAAATTAAACTGGTACTAAGCCCAAACCCTCCTTCTTCCTGGCTAGCTTTTCATAGTAAGAGATGGTCCTATTCAGGCTACTATGAGAGAAATATTATCAATTCTTCCCTGTGGTCGACTCTTTATGTGACACAACCAACAAGGCATGTTGTGTGTCTACTGATACAAGCGTGGCCTAACATATGAGAGTAGCCAACTGCTCTCCAGGGAGAAACAAAATTTAATGGGAGGGAAAAGAGGAGGGAGGACAAAGGGGAAGGGAATAGGAGGTAATTGTGACCAAAATACATAAATATACATGCATATAAAATTTTCAATAAATAAAAAGCAAAAGAATTGGAGATCAGTGTTTACTTGGAAAGTGACTTCAGAAAGACGGAGGTCAGATGGAGAAAGCAGAAAAGCCATTATCAAGTGTCTTGTGATCAGGTGGCAGATTACCGGCAGTAGTGTATGACATGGAGGGTCCCAAGATGATAGCTTTCCAGGTAGAAGCACTTTCATCCTGGATCAGGAAGGACCCTCAGTCAGATGGGGAGTCACTTAGAGACAGAAGTAAATAGGACACAAGGAGTTCAAAGCAGAGTTTGGAGTGATGCAGCCACAGCCACAGAGCCCCTGGTAGAGCACCAAGAAGCAAGAAAGAATCCTCTCTGGAACACACCAGAAAGTGGGGCTGTGCTGGCCCCTTGATTCCAGTCTTCTACTTGCAGGTCTAAGAGAGGACAAAGTTTAGTTTCCTTGAGACTCCACTTTTAGAGTCATCTGTTAAGGCCACCCTGGCAACCTAATGCAAAGCCTCTCCACATAGTACATCCGGATGTTTCCACAGATGCTGAGGAAGCCAGAGAAGTTACCACTAACTTCCAGCAATGTCTGTTGAGGAATGCTAGAATAGCTCCTGGACTTTTGGGCAGATTGCACAACTAGGCAGCAATGGCTCCCTGATGCTGGGAACAGGCCTCGGACTGAGAAGAGACTGGGCACTGGAGGAAGGAGGCTGCAGGCATGAAAATAAAGGTGAAGGGCAGCAAACAATGGTACACATTTATGTCCTCCTGCAAGGCTTGGGTATTCCTGATTCACACACTGATGTGATTTAAAATTTTTAACGTATGTGTTACATTAATTTTTCTTCTTTCTAATATTTCATAATTTCATCTGAGATCATTTTTTCTTCTGTGTAACTGAGAACTAATCTTACGTTTTAATTCAGTGAGGTGACAAAATGTCCTTGTAGTCTGCTTGAAAACGTGTCTACTGCTTCATCTTTTTTGAAGGTCTTGCAAGTATGTGTATGGCATGTTGGCTGTTATTTTTCCATCACTGCTTGATTTTTCGGGGGCTTCCATCCTTTGTTTGAAATGCCAGTTGACAGTCTTATTTTCCTCCTTGTGTGGGGATCATTTTCTCTCAGATGTAATTCTCTTTGTTTGGTGTTTGGCAGTTTAGAAATGTCTGATCATAGTTTTTCTTTATTGGACTTCAATCCCACAGTACTTCTTGAGTCTGTCGCATGATGCATGTCTTTAGTCTTCAAAGTTTTCAGCCTTTGTTGCTTCATTTGTGACTTCAGCTCCATTCTCTGTCCTATTCAGAGTTACAATGATGACATCAGACTTTGTAGCTTGTGGCATTTTGATTTGCTTTCCCCCATTTTTGCCTTACCTTTCATTGTGCTTTTATTAAGTTAGTTTTCAATCGTGACAAATTCTGTGCATATTTTGCTATTTAAATTACTTGTTCTGTTCTTAATTTCACTTAGTGGATTTTTTCAGTGCTAAAATGAGCATTTCTTTTAATTTGATGTAAAATTCTTAGACAAATATTAATTTTTGTCACATGTACTCTTACTATTTTAAGTGCTGAGAGCAGATAGATCATGAAGATGGAAAAACAAAACTCCTGATACCTAACTTTTCTGGTAAAATTTAAATGACAAAACACAGCATTTTACCAACGAATTGCAATGTATAAACTTCTATATGAAGGTCTGTTTCTATCATTTGAAATCTCATATCTCATTATATTTATTATTCTGTCTTTATTTGCAGTCATTTGGTCCTGCCACTGTAGGAAGGTCAGACAATGCTATCTTCCTTCAGAGAGAAGTTACAGTTTCAGCAGTAAATGATGGAGATTTCTTAGTGTTACAGTGCACATCTATAATTTCAGCATCGAGGAGGCTGAGGCCAAAGGATTGTGCATTCAATGGTCTATATAGCAAGACCCTGTTTCAACAAACACAATCAAACAACAGCAGCAAAAGTAAAGAAAAGAGAAGAAAAGAAAAGAAAAGAAAAGAAAAGAAAAGAAAAGAAAAGAAAAGAAAAGAAAAGAAAAGAAAAAGTAACCACCAGTCCCCTTGGTTCATCTCTGTGAGGACAGCTGCAAACCTCTGCTCATTTCTTGGAAAGGAAGCCTTTCAGGGGATCAAGGGAAATTTGGGAAGTTTGTGTTTTTAGCAGCCCCTTATTCTC